>JAMKCH010023244.1:0-37746 GCA_023653785.1 Ophioderma brevispina
CAGAAAATATGAAATTTCTTCAGTTTGCTCGCAAATGATAGTCTGTTGGAAGAATAGAGATATATTTTACACATAAAAAGAACAAAACCACAAAAAACAAAAAAAAAATAAGGACGCTACGCTAAAGATATCCAGGTACAGGCTAACTTTTAAGTTTGCAGTAACTTAATCAACAAAATTACATGAATATCATAGGCTCATACTCATTTATATTAAAACCACAAAGGTCACAGTCCGGTCAAACAAGGTGCCTGTAGTGTTTTCTTGTGTTACACACCATTTCCGCGTCGTCTGCTGAATTAATTAGCGCGCTGATTTGGGCTTAATAATTTCAAGTGAGGGGTAAAATGATAAAAGCTTTACAACCATGCAACAATACCAATTTTGAAAAAATATAAAGGGCGCACTTTTTTTCAAATGTGCCAGTGTCTCTTTAAAAATATCCACGAGAGAGAGAGAGAGAGAGAGGGGAGAGAGATCAATCGTAATCAAATTGTCAAATTGACCTTTTAAGATTCCTTTCAAGTGTAACATCGGGAATAAGCAACAGGCTTTTAAGGGCTGCTTACACAAATCATGATCGAATTGTCTCAAAGTATGTTACTTTTAAAGCACTGATAAGGCTTAGTGATGTACATTTAAACTGATTCATAGTTGACATTAAAGACTTTCTTGTTTTAATTATTAGTAGACTAGTGTAATTTAATATTTAGCCACCAATAATTGCAATAGAATTTGATTTTGTGTCATTCTGCTACAAAAAGGTCATATACAGACTGTCCCCCCAAAAACTATATACAATCAAAGATTATTTATTTTGGCCAAAAACTTAAGTTCGTCTCAACTGAAGGTTAACTGACTCTTTTAAGGAATGTTCCAGCTTTTATGGGAGTTCAGGAGTTTTATCTGATACACTTGAAAACCCCGCTGGTCCAGTTTCGGCTATTCCGATATCAACTAGACTGTGGGGCGTAGATCAAATAACCAACTGTATAACAAATTCCGTAGTCTACATCAGGGCACTAAGGGAAAACCAAGTGCAAAGTCATAATATTTTTTTAAAATCATAAAATCGTAGTTTCCGCAAATAAAACTGGTACATTTTCTTGAAAATGAATAAAATGTCTCCTCAATTTCCTTTTCCCAATGTCAGTGACCAATGGATACACATAGATTTCAGCAAACCATGACGCTAAAGCCATTCAACAATTGGCCCGGTGTCATAAACTACAGTGTCCGTGTGACTGAGTGTCCTACCACCCATCTGTCTATTGTGTTTTCTATTGAGTGCTGTATGCATCATTTGTTTCAGCACTGTACCCAATTGGCCTCATCTACAAGGTCACGGTTTATTCCGTACATGTTGCTATGGTATAGACACTCTCTCATGGGGGACACTCAGTTTCTTTACACCGGTATGCAGAGGAGAAAAACACACCAGATTCCTTATCATCTAGGAATACAGGGCCATTGTTATATTGTCACGCAGTTGAAAAGATCCAGGTGTTATCGCCTCAACGATTCAGATTGAGCAATTTGGTAATGACGCAACACACGAAATACCTCGTCCTCGTCCAAAGCTAAATAATCAAAATTAGGTCGACGGCCTTAGTTTTCTTCTGAAAACGCGGTAAATTGAATAAAACTGAGTTAATCAATTTACAGATTTTGGTTCTGCACAGAGATTTTAAGTCAAAGCTTGCCCAGCAAAGCTTCTTTCATGATTTTGATCGTATTTCTTCATTTCGAATAAATGCTGAAAAATACGGTCAAAGTTTAACAAACACACTATAAAAGCTCAAGATTTATTTCGTTGTGATCGAGGATAGGTATTTTGTGCTTAAGTCATGAAAAAAAATACTCAATCTGAATCGGGGAAGTCATAACACATGAAATATTTTCAACTGCGTGACAATATAACAATGGCCTGCACTCTAAGATCAAAAGCATCTGAAGTGTTTTTCTCCTCCACACACCGGACCGATTGTTGAATATCTTATATCCATTGTTCGCTGATTTCTATGTGTATCCATTAGTGACTGATATTGGGGGAAAGAAATTTAGTTGACGTTTTAGTTATTTAAGAAACATAGGTATAAAGTGCTGTTCCTTGTGATATAACATCATTTATAAGTTCATAATATCACAATTGCCAATTAAAAACTTTACTTCAGGTTTCAGCAGAAAAAGAACCATAAAACCGCCCTCGTTGAAAGTAAACTAAAGCCTTTGAACACCAACCATCCTTTCCGTTATTGTTCTTTGTTCAACACTGGTTTCTTCGTTATGTTCCTCCCTGGCATCTTGGAACGGGATAAGGGAAAATTGACCCTCCCCATTAGATCGTTGTCCGCACACATTTTGTCCCCCAACAGAGACTTGCGGCTGTCCCCTTATTCAGTAGTAAACTTCCCAAAAGTGACATGAATTTCTGATATTGTCCCCTGAAAGGAGTTCTCCATTCCCCACAACAACACAAAAAAAAGAATATAATTGATTAGTTCAATGCATGATAATACATTCATTCTGATCTTCACATTATTACTTAAGTGCTGCCTAAGGTGTTTTCACTCACGTTGGTGCCTAGGGTGGGGGGGGGGTCCTGGACCCCCACCCCCTAAGGAAACCACTTTTGTCCCGAGGAATTTCAAATGAAACTCATACCACCTTTCGAGGGGGCCATAAGACTAGGCCAAAGGTGCAATATATAAATGAGTTCCAGTGTATCGTCTGGAATTAGGGGCAAATCATTGTCGAAATGCGGCAAAAATCGCTCAAAAGTAACATGTTGTTTCCCGCGACCCTGTTCCACTGCATACACACTTGCAAATCTTTTGATGTTTATATCTGTCTAGAAGGCAATTTACATATATTTAACACAAACATTACCTTTTGATAATTCTTGTATTTTTCGGGTGGGGGCAGTCGTAATTTAGCATAGGTTTGTACAGTAATGGCTCGCAGTCGCTCGATGATGGAGAATCGTTCTTTTCAGCACATAAAGGGTTAATTATTTTTTCTGATTATGTAATTAATTTGTTTATGCCATATGAATCATACATAAGCAGAAAAATATTTCTAGGCCAACAGTGTTTGCTCTTTTATTTTTAAAACACACTCCCGTTGGGCCTAAGGGGGGGGGGGGGGGTTGGGGCGGGTGGGGTGGCGGTTGGTTATAGGGACCCCCAAGCCTAATTATCTCATAACGGTTGAGAAATTATTAGGATTTTTTTTATGAAAGGTTTTTTTTTTTTTTTTTTTTTTAAAAAAAATAAGGTTCGAAAAGATTTCACCAGGCTGGGTGTGAGAAATCGCCCGCCGAAAAAAAATCCTTGCGGTACTATGGACCCCCCCCTTAGGCACTAAGTGTATTCTTTTTTTGAATATCATTTAATCAAGATCATTTACAATATGTTACACCCTTCTACCGTTAGTTTCTTGAACCATCATGCGAAACTGCAAAGTGGTATTTATATTTGTTGTTCAATTATATATATCTGTAGAATGACATATTAAAAATATCACAACTTCTGGAAAAAGGTGAACGTGCAAAATAACAATGGAACATTTTGTACAGGGGATCATACTGTTTATTTATTCACCGACGGTGTTTGTCAGGTTATGTTTTGATTAAAAATAAGGTATATTTGCATCTATATGTGCGACAATAGTTTAAAATTGCTATAGGTGAAAACGGTTGAAGTGGGGGGGGGGGGCCTCCCGGATCCCTGGGATTTTTAACAGTGCTCCGATTTTTTTGAAACTTTCTGGTTATTTGTCTGGCCCCTTGAATAACCCTACAAAGAGCCGTGCCTTTTTGGACCCATTCACTGTCGGCGGAGGGCGCGGGGGGGGGGGGGAATCCGCCCACTAGTATCTCGGAAACGGATGATGAACTAGCATATGTGTGGCACCAATGGATGGACAACAAAAGTCACGTTGCGTTTGTACAGGGGTCAAAATTTTAAAAGTTGCCCCAGTGCTTGTAAAACGAAGTTCAAATGGTTCATTTCAGCCCATAGAATGAAATATAGGAATAGCTTTTGTCTATCGTTCGTGTTTCGTTATTTAACCAAATGGCGAATAATAAAGTCAACAGCTAATGGAGACTATGGATTCTATTGACTTGTGACCTATTTTGTGGGATACGTGACATGACAAACTAAGCATAACAGATAAACCAAACTATTCCTTTAAGCTTAGGGAAACAATTGTTTCCCCAGATTACATGAATTAAAGCGACTTTGTACTTTGACCCTATGTACACACAAAAATTGCCCTTTTCACCATTTTTACACGTTTACCCCATAACTCCGAAAACTATAAGCCATATATAGCGTAAACTATACCTGTGTGTCAAGTACTTGTCAACATGATTGGAGTATTTAAAATTTTGCCACCCCTATAAACTTTGAAACCCAAGCTGGGGTCCATTAAGGGGGATTGGTAAGTGCTTACATCAATTTTATGGATATCAATACCTAAAGTGCTGGTGTTTAAAATTTCACAAATTCATCCGAGAAGCGCACACTCTTTCACCAAAGCCCCCTGCTATATAAAACTGGATCATGAACATTGTAACAAGGTGTTGACGATTTCATTATCGAGCTACCAAGCGACTCACTGGCCATGAACGACCTGCATGGTCGCCACACAGCCGCATTTTTTCCTCGAATACAGTGACGCTCTGAGGTTCCTGGCAAATTCTGCAACTGTTTACCTTGCATTAAAATGAAAACATTTTACGGGCGGGAATGTATGGTGTAAAAACAGTCATTAGTGATGTAAAATAAAGCCAATGATTTGAACTGCAACCGTGTGTGAAGAGAATCAAAGTGATTAAAAAGTAAACGGTGACGGGCTGAAAAGCCTGATATGATGCGAACCTGATTTGTAAATGGAAAACAGAAAAGGAACATTTTAACCACAGACAGACTATTTTACACGATTATGTGATCTATAATGCACATCATGAATAAAAACTGCTACTAAATCGGACTCTATTGTACCCGCTGTTGTCGTATCAGGTAATTCCACTTTAAGGTTAAGACCCATTCTAATTCCTTAGATACTTGCTTATATTTTTTGAGAAAAATAACAAAATACTTAAGGGCGGCAGGAATTCTAGTGCTTCCGCGGAGAAAGCAACAAAACCTTCCATATTTGGAATGGTTTAACAACCATTCGTCGGTAGGTCAGTTGATGTTAAGAAACTTACTGTATATGCAATACAGGGATGGCACTTTGAATGCAGTCGAGCGCACACGGCGTTGTTTTTGGAATGTTTGGGTGAAAGACAAAGTATGTAAATTCCAGTTCAAAAGGTTATACCAGCAAAGCAGACAATGCGCATAGAGCACAGACCAATTCCAATGTATACTAGCCAATGTAGGTCAATAAATAGGAAGAGCTTGTTCTCGAAGTTTGTGTAAGAAGCTTTGAGAAAGTGTTTCTAAAATTAGAGAATGCGGAATGATATTTTTGGGTTCAACCGCTGTAAATGGGGGTGGGAGGTTTAACGTAAGGAGGGAAATTAGTAAGGAGACATTTGAAATCACGTCCAATTGTTGTTTAGAGGATACAGCAATGCATGTATCTCATATAAGATATTAGTTTTTACGACGGCTAGAGCCTAGGGTTAAAGTGTGCAACGAGAGATCTCACATATTAGGTGTAGCCGAAAAATCGAAAGTATTTTGCCCTGATGCAAAGCTTTCGATCAAAAATGTCACGATCATAAGGATTAAGCTGAGAAATGTTCTTTGGTACAAAAAATTGAAATTGTCTAATGTTGTATAGGAGCAAATAGAAATTCAGCCTATGTTTTATATTGAAATATAAGCATATCAAGATCACCTTTTTTCTCTCTTTAAGACAGTTCTGTAGCTATACAACGGTAAGAGATCTATTGAGTGTCTAATCTAATGAAAATTTACATTATGACACAATATTCTGGGTGCCCTCAAAATCTCTCGTTGCACCTTTAAAGGTATCCTGAAGTAAAATGTACACTGCTCATTTTTTTCACTGGTGATTCGGCGCGGTACCTTCTTATCCAAACTTCGATAACACGATAGTCATTTATGCCTACTTTAGTATATGGTCTCATTAGTGCTAAGTTATGTGAATCATTCGGCAATTCGCTGTAGAGTGCCAAGTAATAGGATTCGTTGCCCTATCGTTTGGGCAAAACAAATCCATAGGGCTTATGGGGAATCGTCTTTACAAAACAAAGTTTGAATTCCCCGTAATTTTCCGCAATGTCAGCGCTGTGATTGGTTTGACCGCATTGTTGGGGATGATCCTTATCAAGTGAAATATCTCCAGCGATTTGCAGTATAATACGCGTACTTAGATTAATAGACCAGATAGTAGGCATAAATGTAGGATCTCCGTTATATGAAACGCCAACATCTAAAGGGGGCTGGCCGTTTAAGGAAGGACGTTTTCATTCTTGATAGATTGGACCTTCCACTCAAAACCCCATCTGCCTAAAGTTCGCGCCGATATTTCAAACCGTTTTGATGCGAGAGCCTAAAAATACGGGATTTTAAGCCCAATAGATTACTGTGTAAAATTAATTTGGCGACCAAAATGGGGCACACTTTCGCTCATAATTTCCAACCAAACATTTCTTAGCGCTAAGATTTAACAGGGTCAATGAGAAAAATAATAGCTTCTTCTGATACCAAAAATGTTGGACCACTTCCGCGTAAAATTGGGGCTCTGGGGACGAGATATTAGCGATCGGCCAGGACCTTTAAACTATGAGGTATGCATTGAGGTGAAAAAAGTTGAGAAGTACAGCTCAAAAACTATTGATAACAATCCGTGTATATGTATGGTATTTAAAGGAGTTACACCAATGGACAGTGTGATGATGCGCTGTGAGGTGCCAAATATTAGCCTCGAGCAATATATGTATTCCGCTCAAACGCCACTTTTCTATGACAATTCACTCGGAATATTTCTGTAAGGTTGCAATCTAAAGTACGAAATATACTTGCAGTGTTTTTTTTGTATGTATTCGTGTCACTTCTGCAGGGGTGTCGAGGGTGTGGCTTAATGGGGAAGGGATGTGTTGATAACGATATTTAAAATATACTGGAGTATGAGGATATTATGCAAATGTTAAGTTGGAGATAAAAGATTCAAAATGTGGTAGACATGAATTCAAAATTAAATATAAATTCCACGATTCCCTTGAGATAACTCACTATACGTTATGAAATGCCACGTTGAGGAGTATCAGGATTGTCCTATGGTGAAGAGGTGAAATAATTGGATAGATAAGGTAAATGACATATTTGTGGGCTTTTATCACTAAATCCCTGAAATCAATCAAGACATTCAGCTCGCTTTAAGACCAATAAATAAACCAACTCTAGGTATCACAATTAGAAAAACCGATTTAATCTCAATGAATGGCATTCGATTTTCACACTCAATAACAGGCACGGCCAATGCACAAAATCCGGCCTCAATCCACGACCCCGTTAAAATGTATTGATTTTCCCGGGTAGAGCTACGATCTCTCAAAATGGATGGAACCGTCCAAAAAGAAATACACGGCGATCTTGAATAAGAAGTAAACTTCCGTATGGCATCAGTGCTAACACAGAAAACAAACAGAAAAAATTTTATATCTAAATTTACACAAGTGACAAGTCATGTAAGAAACGAACCTCAAAATAAGTCAAAGGTTTTACCTGAATTAAGTAAATTTTTACCTAGTTAAAAAAGTTCAAAAGTTATTACCGATATCATTAAAGGGGAGTTACATAATTACAATGGGTTGAAACTTTCTTGGCATACTGGTCCATAATAAAATAAATAATAAATGTCGACGATTTATATAGCGGCTTTCACATGTATCAAAGCGCTTTACATTTATTCCACTGCCACTAGAATATTTCATCTGCCTTACAAATACCAAGGCATACCTTTTGGCGGCGCTCAATCACAATCTTCCTAACGGCTCCCCATTTCGCACCTTGGTGGAGTGGGGCAATCGAGGTAAAGTGCCTGCCCAAGTACACCACACTTGGCCTCGGTTGGAATCGAACCCAGGGTCATGAGGCGGTCCGTGTATCCACTGGTCCACATATGACCTCAATGTTAGTCTTGAACATAAGAACTGTCGCATTTTCAGAAGGAAATTGTGCCAAGAACCCCAACATCCAGTATTTAATGTCGTATCATGACTTGTGACTCCATATTTTAAATGGGGTGTAATTCGCTGAATTCACATTTTCCTCAATATGAATGACTTATGACTCGATCATACAACTCTGTCATACGACTCTGCCAACACTAATGAGTAATTTTTCAAATTTCACATTTTTTAAAAACTCATAAAAACTATAACATTCCACCATTTCGGTTTTTTGATCTTGAAAGTTGAAAAATCTTGAGATGGTTTTTTTATCTTAAAGTGACACAATGGCATAGAAAATATCAGACTAATGGAACTGGACCCCTTATTGGAATCACTTCACCTAATTTGAAAGCAAACAATTTAGCTCAGTTTGGGTGTTTAAATTTGGGAGTTGTATTAACTAATATCATTTTTCTTGTAAGCTTCAACTGAACTTACGCCAACATTTTATCAAAGTTGAAAAGCATGCAGTCCATCAGCTAACTATTCAAATTGTATTATGCTAGCCCGGCTAATCCACCTTCACTTGTCAGATCAATATCTTACTATAAACTGAGTACAATGTCTGAATGCTTCCTAAAATTTTGTGTCACACTGCTAGAAACACTGTAAGTTCTGGCAAGGATGTCAAAACCTTGCTTTTCCGTGACAGGAATTGGCTGTAACTCTTGCTGTTTTTACCGTTTTCCAAAATTCCACACCCAAATTGTTTTTCACATTTGTGTAAGTCATTTCAGTTAAGGGTCAATTTCATTACGTCTGAATAATATTTTTCTTATGCCATTGTATCATTTTATAACTGGACTTTTTATGAGTAGTGTAAATATTACTACAGTACCTTGAGGCATACAGCTTTGCAATAATTTAGTGAAATCCAGATTCAGATACAACAAAAAACAGACAAAACAAAAATCATCTTTGATACAATATTATTTTTTTAAAATCAATAACTAAATTTTTTACTTTTTGCAATGGAAATTACGCGTTCACACCAAAATGTTAATGGGTGTTGTGGTATATATCTTTTTAAAATTGTTACATTCGTCAAAATTGTGGTCATTTGTAAAAAATTCTTGGATCATCCTCGTCGTTTATGTTGTTTACATGTTGAAGACCAAGATTGAGCCGGTGATTAACTAAACAATTTAACCTATCGTTATATACACCTATGACCATCAAAGACATTGTCTGAATCCTTGTGACAAGCTTGATACTTTTACAAAAAATCATGAAATAGATGAATGATTTAAATAAGTAAACCTGCTTATCACTGACATTTAGCGTATCAATAAAGCAAAGTCCCGATTTCAAACTACTGCATCACAATGAATCGGCGCTTCTACCCGCCATAATATGCATGAAATAATACAGGTTAATGTCCCATTTTGAAAATAGAAAACCCAAAATGTGACAAGAGGTTTACACATACTGAAAAACGTTATCATGTCTGTGTAACTCATGAAAAATTCATTCGTTTTTGCAAAAGAAGAACTTAATATGATTGGTAGACACTTAGTAGAGTTGAGTCAAAACTTTACCTCATTACATTATTGTCATTAATGTCCATGCAAACTGCAAAAGTCTATCATAAAATGCCATACTCTTTTATTACAACTCTTGCAGTTTAACATGTACATGATCTGTGTTCTGTTGATTAAGTTTTGATTACGTAAACTGAAATATCTGGGAATGGGAATCACCCCTTGCACTCTCCACGTGCATCGAGCCCTATGGCCACATTCTGCTGTTGACGGTCGACGGCATGGCTCATATTCCTGATAAGGAGTTATCATTTCATCAATATTTAAACAAGTCAAATCTGGAACAAGTTTGAAATTTGATACACAGATTTGAGGTAGAAAACACAGTTTCTTACGTAAGTAACATTTCTGAGGTTGCTATGATCAAATATGCCCACGTTTTTGAAAATTTGCATCAAGAAAGGAAATTCAAAAGATCAATAACCATAGGGAATGGAGCCCAACTATGGGGCGCAATTATCTTGGACCCAATGTCATTTCAAACATATTGATAATTAGAGAATAAGGTATTGATTTTGGGAACCGATACTCTCTTACGACGAATGAAAACAAGGCGATACCATTATAAGTGGAACGACGAGGACAGATCATACCCTTTATTCTCATTTCTTAAAACAGTTTATCTTTAAGGTTATCTTTAACCCAATTTCGCGACCACCCCGGGGACAAAAATCGAAAACCCGTGCTGAACGCAACGATTATACGCAACGAGGCGCAACGTTGGTAGGCGCGCGAAAGTAGCAACACGCGTATGACCCGAGAGAACTTCAACCTAAGTTATAACAGTCAAACGAAGCGTGTACTACCTGGTTCAATTGTCGAATTCAACCCTGCATCAGCCAATGAAATCGCTTAAATTTTCACAGCTTTAAGAACGTATGCTACTATATGGCAAGTCCCATTGCAATCATAGCAGGGGACTGAAGCGAAAGAGTGTGCGCTTCCGGATAAAATTGTGAATTTTTGCACACAAGTACTTTAGGCATAATCCATCAAATTGATGGAAGCAAATTGCCAACACCCCTTAATGGACCCCAGCTTGGGTTTCAAGTTTATACAGGGATCAAAATTTTAAAATGTTCAGATTGTGTTGAAAAGTGCATCAAGATGTTTGTCTGGTTACAAGGATTCCAAAAAGGTATAGTTTGCACTATACCTTTTTGTATGCAATACAGTCCCCCACTATCACTTTAAAATGGCTAGAGATAGTATGATGCGAGTGGTTGTCGTGGCATCTGGCTACTTCCCGTTATATTATTTTATTCGAAATTAACAAGTTGTGACTTTCGAATCACCACGCGCCCTATATAGTGTCAAATCCATTGTAGGAGATCAGCATGGCTTTTGATAATACTACTCGTAGACTCTGAGATTTATATCTGGGTTTTTGTTTTTTCATCAATACCTTTAGAGTCTAATTTAGTCTATTAATGAAAGTTTTCATTCATAGTCTATGAATGGAAGTTTTCAAATGGGTAATACGTTTATATAGAATGCGAAGATTACACTTGAAGATAGTTACCGAGTCTCTGTACTATTACCCCGGTAATATATAGAAAACCATAATTAGGTCAGAATGGTATTGGTACCACACCGCCCTCTCATCTTGGCCAACCGATTAAATGTTTGAATGTATCAGAAAAAAGGTCCACCATAAAAACAAACAACATTGGAGTACGAAGTAGTCTATAGGTTTTGCCTTTGTGCTGGAGGTTCTTAGTTCCCTGAGGTGGCACTTGCTTGGATTTCATCAAGTACAAAATTTTGGATTTATTTGTATAAGAACTATTGATTAGATTGGTTCATTTACACTTGCAAACTATTACTCAGACGTATCTGAAGGAAAACGAACATTATGTCTACATCATGATATTAAATTATTCACCATTATGATTGTCATTTACTTTTAAAATCTTTGCCTGTAGAAGGTTTCCATACGTTTAACTAAAAGATAGCCATATATTTTGTTTATCAGCTGTATGAACTAAAATGAGCTCGATCGACCTGTTTAATGAAATGAAGAAAACTGCACATTATTAATGACAGTTACGGTTTTTGATTGGTCACTGTACAGGGGGCCACATTTTCAAATGCTTCAATCTTGACAAAACTGGTGTCAAATTGTTGGTATGAGCACGGAGATGTATAGTTTCCTTGATTTAGGATCTACCGTTGTGGTTTATTTTTTTAGGAAAGAGACGACTCGTCCCTAATTGCCACACAAACAATGCAAATTTGACAAGATAATTTTACAACGAATTTGACCACCTAACTAATCTTCCCAGATATTGCTATCTATACTTTTCGGGACTGCCATGCTCAACCAACAACTTAACACCATTTTGCCAGTCATGCAATTTTGAAATGTTTGCCTGTTACAAATGCCCAATCTCCCATTTCAATGACCTTTATTACAATTTCACCCATATCTCGGTAACTAAATCACCAATATGCCAAAGTGCATATTTTCTGATTCCTATGATGAGACATATCCTTGGAATACCTTTCAACTAAATCAAGCCACTTTATATGACTGATCTCTTTAGATCCACGATAGCTGCCAAACGGCCCCATGGGACAAGAATTTCAATTTTGGTAACTCAAAATTCTTTAAGAAGATGTCGTAGAGATCCTAAAATCATGTTAGAATTAGGTTTTAAGGGGGTGCATGGGAACCCATGAAATCTGCTAAAAAGGCACGACAGAAAACCAAGCGCTCTCTAGAATCCCGATTGGAAAAGCCGGCAGTTTTAAAACTTACTTTTCTATTTGCTGGTCAAATAAACGTTCGAAACGTTCTGGTAGGTATCTAAACCAATCTTTGTGAAAATTTAGAAAAATTGTATCCCATGAAAATCTCCTCGTATCCCTTTCATGTACTTAATAGGTTTTCTTAGCCCCCTTTTGATTTGGATCCATAGTGGTTGTGTGTTTCATGTCACAATAAGAAACCGCCATCGTGATGATTTCCAAATTCCGCCTTATTTGACTAGAAATGCTTTATCATCAGCGATGATGTTCATCATAAATCTTATAAGAAACTGCTTAACCCCTCGTCTTTTATGTGCGTTCGTTTTATAGACAGTACATAGCGTATAGACCGAACGTGTTTAGCGCAGATGCATTTTAAATAAATCAAAAGTATGGTGAAATGATGTCTGAAATCAACCTTGAACAGGTTTACACCCATCGTTCAATGACATTGGCCGATCAGCTACGTCAACTTAAGAATCGTTTTGATTAGTGTAACCCTCAAATGCGCAAACATACTACGTCGTCAATGTGAACCTGGTGGAGAACTAAATCCACATTTTTTCTCACTCACGTTGACATCGGCGTTATGAAACAATACACTCAAAATCAGTATGCTTATTATGACTTAAAATGATTAATCGCAAATGCTTAATTCAATGATTTTTTCTTAGTACTCATAATATGTAAATAATAAAGGCTTAAAACTGTCACAAATGCCCTAAACATTTCATTTGAGAAATGTTAAAAACACAATGAAACATACATAATTAGGTTACGGTAAATTGTTACTCATTTTACACTTGTTACTGAATTGTTTGTTGAAGTTGTAATTCTTGATACTTTTCAGCAAACCAGATTCAAAACAAGTTAATAATTCAACAAGACAAAAACCAAAAAGAACACAAACCTCTTGTGGTTGTCCTTTGATATTTTTTTTTCTTATTCAGTGGGCGTGGTTTATCTTGTTAGCAAGAAATTTGATTGGATTAGGTCAAAGCTCCGTCCATCCATTACTGGGTAATAGATGGATATTAATTTACTAATCTAATATTTTTAAATAACTCGCTAGCGCCGCAGGCCGATAGCCCCTTAAAGAGGGCAGGGCTTGAAGAAGGAGGGAAATTATGGGGTAAAAGTGTTAAGTGTTTTGCGCCGCAGGCCTATGAAGTCGCTTAGCTAACTGTTTTGCGCCGCAGGCCTATAAATTTACTAATCTAATTTTTTTTTATATATAACTCGCTAGCGCAGCAGACCTATAAATTTAATAATCTATTTTTTTATATAACTCGCTAGCGTCGCAGGCCTATAAATTTACTAATCTTATATTTTTTTATATAACTCGCTATTCCTATTGGCTTGAAGAAGGAGGGTAAAAGTGTTAACTGTTTTGCGCCACAGGCCTATAGTCGCTTAGCTAACTGTTTTTTGAATTTCGGCGAGCAGAAATTCATTGCTTTTCATTGGCTGGAAATTCAGCTCGCTGAAAAAAGCGTCTTCCTATTGGCTGTAATTCAGCGAGCAGAAATTAATTTCGGCGAGCTCAAATTAGTTCAAACATTTCAAAATGCAAATGGTGCGCCCGTAGGCGGAGTGCCCATCTCTCTGTCATTGGCGTTTGGGCCAGACTCCCTCATATAATGTTGCTGTGGGGGGTTCGCCACTCCTCCCGCACAGCGAATCTGTTTTGCATTCCAGCAAATGCCGGTGTGAAAGCAGATATAGTCCGGCGGGAGCCACAGTCCGGGGCTCCATAGACGATAACGGAATAAAGCGTGAAACTAATGTTGCGTGAAGAGTCAACTGAATCGATTGCCCTATTGTTCCCGGGATATGAGTACGCCGGACAATAATTACTACATCGGTAGCCATTTATACGCCTGGGTGGAGAGAGGCAAGCGAGGTAAAGTGCCTTGCCCAAGTGCACAACACATTGGTGACAGCGGGGCTCGAACCCACAACCATATGCTTATGAGGCGAGCGCTGATCCACTTCACCACATGTGCCCCCTCAAACATTTCAGCTCGCCAAACCCAAAAAAACTTTTTTCCATTCCGCTCTATGACACCACACTGAACGGTCACGCTTCCACGGAGCTCCGATACCCCACCTATTATCATATAAGTAGTAGGGCATTGGAAGTGAGCTGTAATAGGAAATGGGCCGAGGGAAAAATAGGTATGACAGCAAGAGAACCGCCGACGTTGATAGGGGGAGACCTCTCAAGATACTGAAGCAGAGAATTTCGAAACATTTGTTAGAGCTACACTCAAAACGCTACTCGAAGGACAAAAACAATGCCTGGGTGTTAATTTAATTCGTCATCTGGTCGTCTGTGAAGAGATCAAGAACTAGGTAGAAAGGTTACTGCTATAAAATTAATTGTCCTTTGTTCGCGAGTCATGGGATGGCACGCTGCTCCGCCATTTTTATTTTTAATGTGGGTAACAACTTTTTTTTTAATGGCAAGGAACTGAACTGAACTATATTTACTGTGGGTTAAAAAACTATAATCATACCTGCATACGCTGGCCAGTAGCCATAAAATGGTATTACTATCTTAGTCTTAATATGAGGGTTCCCATTTCGGTAAAGACGTCGTAAATTGTAAAACTCCAGAGTATCTTGCCCTTGAAAAGAATCTAGTGTGTTGTGCCACCACCAATGAATTCCGCAGCCTGCGGAATAAAGTGAAGTTGAATGATGTGGTGGCAGGATGCTAAATTCACCCCTAAAATTCATGTTTTTGATGGCAAAAGGTGTAATTTGGAGTTTCTATCTGTCACCACCATTATCTACCAAAAAACGGTTGGCAACGTAAAAAAAACACAATTTTAAAAAGAGTACGAGCCATATAAAGTTATAAATCTAAGAAGCACCAAGTATACTCAAGTGGGTCTGCCCCATTGGCAAAAACTTGGTCCCCATTTCGTCTTTTCCGAAGTCCTTGGGTGAGGAAACGTCCATATTCATTAAAGGAACCCATCATCTTAGACCCATTGTGTGGACTTTAATAATTTCCAAACTGCACCTGTTCTTTGTTTAAGGTTATAGTGGCAGTTGAGTTTGGAATTAGTAATCCTATTTCTTGTGTAACGGCCGTCTTGTTCTGACCTTGAATACGTTTCAAGTTGATATTGCTTAGTTTTCGTTTGTTTTCTTGATTTCTATTGTGGAGATTGGTCTTATGTCAATTGATTCAGAGGACCTCTCTCTCTGGTGGAAGAAGAGTACTAAAGACGGAACAAAAGGAAGGTTCCCGCTGCTTGTTGCCTCACAAGAAGAGCACCACTGCAATCAGCGCCTCTATCATGAAATCTATAAATTATATTTAGGCTGTTTGGAGTTGTGATAGTGGGAAAGGGCATGTTTATGGCTATTGTAGAAGAAATGGGACCCAAGTTGCCCAAATGGGACAGACGGCAATTGAGTATAATTGGTGCTATCTTTAGATTATTAACTTATATGGATCGTACTCTTTTAAAACTTGGTATTTTCTTTTACGTTGCCAACGTTGTTTGGTAGATTCTTTATTTTGTGACATTAAATAGCTGATGCAAGTAGAGTGGTCATTTGCAAGAAAATCCTGTTTCTGCGAACAGATTTATACACTGTAGTTGAGTGTGTGTGATTATTAATACGTTGTATGTGGTATCGCTGTCGCATGGAAAAGTGATGTGTTATTTAACTATAAGTAAAGCAAAGTATTTAGTAAGTATTGAACACTAGTGAATTTATTTAATACACGGGTGGAAAATATTATCAAAGGATTAGCAGCGATTTGCTAATCCGACACATTCGAAAAAATCATCAAAATTCATATGTTGGATTTTTGTTACGGCATGGATATGCAAACATAAGTTGCAAGTGGTTGGCTCTTGAAATCTGTGTATTAAAGACAAGTCGTACTTTTTATCTTTTTACGGTGAATATCCCAGATTTTAAGCATTGCAAATTGTGGAATCATGGTCATACAGTTTGACCTCAACACAAATATTAGTGGTGATCTTTGTTTTATTCTGTACTACTTCAAACCCACAATCAAGTGTATTGTAATTTGAGACGTCATCGCTGTATGGCTATTTACGGGAGGACGGTATTATGACAAATTTTCCTCAAATACCTGATAATAGCACACGTATTTTACGTTTTGAAGAAAAGAATGAGTTACGCTTTGCATTCAGTAAGACGTAGTTTTTTACAAGAGAACCACGTATAAATTCTATTGCCATTACAATTAAGGAAACACGCTTATATTTTAAGCTTATTAAATTTAAAAGATGCCATTCAGCACTCACTCAGAAACCTTTAAACTGGTAAAAAACTCCTGGAAAAAACCGCGTATAAGAACCCAGAGAAGCATCCTTGTACAGCATACATAACAATATTAAAGAGAATGACCCACCAGAATTGATACTAGCATAATGGCGAAAAGTATGTGGGCCACCACCGGACTTGAACTGACAAAAACAGGACTATCCAAAAGTAAAATTCAATAAGTCTATCGCTTACACGCTGCGCCACGGAGGAAGATTACAGACCAGACTTGATTTGTTGTGTAATGATAGTACGTGATGGATCAGTCATGTTTAACAAAAGAATCGTTAAGCATAATTTTTTTGCAGGAAAAGTTTAAAAATTTAAAATTTCAAGTTAAAATGTTAGGCAACTCATGATGATAAAATTTAAAGTATGTACAAGTTTCGCAATATTCATTAGTAATAATAAGGCTGTAGGTCTGTGAGACCTTTTTTAAGTTTCCTATTTGCCATCATTATCGTTTCAAATAACCTTTTGAAAACATTTCTAACTCGTTGTTTCGTTTTCTAAATTGATATGCCCTTCATGAAAGGTGCACCCATAATCACATGTTGAGATTGGTTGCTTGAACGACTGCCTCGCTTACCTTTTCTCGAATTATTTGTAAATGCTAGTTTTCCTTGATAAAGTTTCACTGGTTTGTCTTATGATTTCGATTCTAAATATTTTAAACAACTATTATTTTATAAATTGTGGTCTCATTTCCGTCCCTAAGTAAACAGTTTGATATATATATTTTTAAAAAAGCCATTTGTTATTTTTATGAAGATGCATAAAGGTAAAATTCAAACTGCACAAAATACTCTTGGCTGTTTGTTATTGCTGATCTTGACAATAACTGAATACGGCGAAATACATATATAAGAAAAAGATTTGGAAATGTTTGAACTATAGATTGTATGTAGTATACTTCCCTTCCATGAAAACTCATGGGCCGGGTGACGTAAGTAGAAAGGAAAATGATCTTACTCTCGTGTAATTTTAATGTGCTGCAAGTCGTGGGCTACCGCAGGACTCGAGCCGACAACAAGAGACTATCCAAAAGTAAAATTTCAATAACGTCCAAACGCTTAGGAACGCTCGGCCACGAAGGAAGATTATAAGCATGCAACGCCAATGTTGGAGATGAGAGTAAGTGATTGTTCATAGTGATTTGAACAAAAGACTCCCGGTTAAACGCCATTTTCTGTTGCATAGAGTGAATTGTCTTCAATATTATCCACCAAAGGGCACATCATGAAGATAACTGAAATTAATGTATTAAGTTTGGCTACTATCCATTTCGTAATAAGGCGTAGTCTGTGGAGACCCCTTGTAAATGTTTCGCACTTTCCACTAAATAATCATTATAAGTGAACGCTTGAAAGTACTTCTAATTCATCGTTTCCGTTTTCTTAGTTCATATGTGCACATGTAAAGGTGTCAAAATATCCTTTGGGGTTGAAATACATGCTTCTGGTTGTATATTGCGGTCGTGTTAAGTGATTATTGATGATATTGCCACCTATTGCTATTTCTCGCAACGGCGGAACAAGGAATTTGTTTCTGTTAAGATACTCACGGTGTGTGGTCGTTTGTATAATGGCTGTTTTAAGCTTTTTTTTGGCTGTTTTTTTGGTGTTTTTTGTTGTTGTTATTTTTGAACATTTGTGGACACACACCGTGTGTCTTAATGATAACAGGGTTTAAAAGTACAGTCAGTGGATCCACCCTAAAAGGTCACATTGTTTTTTTGTAAGTCTGGTTTGAAAGTGAGGGGTGAGTGTGTGGCACCTCGCACGTTATTTTGGAGCTAAATCGGTAAGGAAGAGGAAGGCAGTAGTTGGAGATATAAATCTCCATTCAATTTTGGCCATTAATATCCATGAAAGGGTTCGTGCGTGCCCATTTTTAGAGTTATGCACGTAATCATTTTTTTTTACCCCAGATTTAAATGATTGTTAAAAAAAATTGTCTTTCAGGCGGGTCCCCTATCCATGAAATGTTGTTAGGCTCTGACTTAAACTGGTTAACCGTTTTTCTTTTTTTTAAGGCATTTTTTAAATGTAATATGATTTTGCTCATCGATTCCTCACCTCACAAAAAAATGCTGAGCCTAGGAATTTAGTTTTGCAAAGCCATCTACCATAACCCTCTGTGTCCTGTGATAAGCATTTTAAAGGTGCAGCGAGAGGCTTTATATAGCGGGTGTCCCTAATTTGTGAAGAATCCAATTCTTGCACTAATGTAAAGCTTTCTATCATTAATGTCCCCAGGTGAAAGGTTTAAGCTGGAAAGTGTTTCTTTGGTGCAAAAATTGTGTAATTTCGTATTTCGTGTGGGAGCAAGTGCGGGGTTCAGCCGGTTCTGTATTGAAATTAAGCGAATGAAAATCGCATTTTGTTTCTCACTTGCAAGATATTACTGTAACCAAAGTCATGGTAAGACATCTGATGGGGGTCTTGTCTTTACGAAATCGTGCATGTGGCGCGATAATGGGTGCCCCAAAATTTCTCGTTGCGCCTTTACTAAAATTAATAGCAAATTTGGGTAAATTATGGTAATTGTGGCCTTTAAAAAAGAAATGTTTTTTTTTTTTTTTTTAATATTAATTTATAGGTCGTAGGCTTATAAATTTAGTGATCTATTTTTTGGTGTTTTTTTTCTTCAGTGGAAGATGAAGAATGAATGTGGGAGGTTTTTATTGCATATGTGCTTTTTTTATCGTTGCTTTTTTGTTTGATTGGGGATATTGTGTTGGAGGTTGGATGTCTGGTTTTTTCCTATGTAAATACACAAGGTTGGATTTTTAACAAAATCACTTTGCACCTTTGTATAGAAATCTACCCTACAGGTGGAAGAAATGACTATGTTGGTTACTATACGTCAAAGTATTGTAGTGGACAGGTCTTATATTTTTGTGATACCATGTTCTCATTAATTTGGTTATAACTGCATTCAATATAATTTTTGGATGTCTTTAATAAGGGCATTCTCCTTCTCATTTCTCACGCGTATGATTTTGGCAATGTTGTAACCTCTACATACTTCATTGTTTGTGGCCTGTTCAACAGCGGTTCACCAGGTGCATAATTTGCAATGCGTGGTAAAGGTGATGTAATTCGATGTCAGTCTCCTCTCTGCATCCGAGTCAACGGCCGCAGTGGCCCTATCCTTTATTTCTGCGCGTACAATAGAACGTTTGTGTCTCATCGGACTTTTAGTGCTTGTACAGACATCGTTGTCTCCGCTAAAGCTGACAGCCGCGATTTGCATAGACCCACGCAGCTCACTCTTTGCCATGAGTGATGCCCTTTGTCAATTGCAGGTGCAATGCTTGGTGACAATGGCGGAGTAATTTCTACCTAATAGCCTTATCACATGTTTCAATAATGATTTGTAACGCAGTGGTTAGCTTTAATTGGTGAGATTTTGGCCGCCTTCATATGGCTAATTCAAATGTACATCTTGCCCGTATTTCTGCTATGAACCTGCCGGGGATTGGCCATTTTCAGAAACGTAGAGATGTACAGGCAGCGGTGGCGGCCAAGCTTCATTCATAGCGCAAAACTGCCGAACGAGTTATTGGACGAGCCTGAACAGTGTAGTCACTGTGCGCGTTTATAAATAGATCAGTGAGTACGGTGGCGAGTGGGAATTCCCGTACGGATAGTCGCGACGATCTAAATGCCTGCTTAGTCGGTGGTTGCATAATTGTGCTGCAAAACTATAATTCAAATAGTTTTTAAAGACGGACATGAGTATGATTGCTACATCAGGTCAACGAATCAGTCCACGGTGGTGCATAGGCTAAACTGGGGTGACCGGCCTGGTTACATGGTCTGGAGCTATAAATAGCGGTGACCCGGCGATTGACATTGAGGTCAAACAGGCCTCGTTCAAAATGGATGCCCGTTTGTAACGTTAATTCATACAAAAAAAAAAAAATACTTACCACTGGAGTTGATCTTCAACTCCAAAGGATTTTGAGTGAAACAATATTGATATTAAACATATTTTCGGACTTAGAATATTTGTCAAGTTTCGTGATTACGTGCTAAACCATGGGAACAGGCAAAAACGACGCTTGGCCGGCCCCCCTGGAGATGTACTCCATTTTCTAAAGAAACCAACTGGTAGACGTTTCAGATAGAAGTCCCATTGATCCAATTGAGGTTATGCCATTCATTCCGTAAAGGGGCATGGCTACTGCACAACGTCAATAAAGCCAACGCCTAGAATCACTTGTATTACCTCTGTGCATCAATGGGGATTCTATATGAACGTTTACCAAACAAACAGTATAGTATTTATTGCCTTCAAGATGTCATTTTACTAAAGATACTGAGGCACAAATTCAAACCGAGTGGGGCTTTGACTGTTACTTTAGTTCCGATAGACAAATCGGACCAGCCAAATGATGGTCAGAATTGATCCGCCATTAACTGGGGGGCCTCCAACCAAAACCTACCCAAATACTTTTGTACCTCTGACACGCTGATTAAGTATAATTCAAAAGCTACAATTAATCTGCACATTGGGGTGAATTCAAGCAGGGATGTCATCCGCTATGGAGGCCAGGAGGATGTTGGAAGTGTACAACGGATTGGTTGTATAGAAGCAATTCTAGGGGCGTGGCCATCTTTTTTAATAATAATTTGACTTCAGGTTCTACCTCTAGGTCCGATAATACGGGTAAATGCTTGCCTTGGACATCGAGACGGATGATCTAACGGTTTTTAATTAATATTATGGTGCAACAATGACAACGCATTCTTTTTTTGATGAGGTCGATCTGTTATTATTTTTTTGATTAATCCCCACGTTATATTGTGGAGACTGAATGTCTCATTTAGATGAACATCTTGATGCATAAATTATATTAGGATAAACAATCCCAATGCTCGGAAACGTGTTATTGGCCTTTGTGAAAAATACGAGCTTATAGATCCCTGGCGTATTCGTAATCAGACAAGGCGTTACTATACATGGCGTACAGCATAACACAAATAAACACTCACGTTTGGATTTTCCTTACCTACTTTGAACTAAATTCAAAGTTGTTAGATTGTAGTATTATTTTTTTTTTTTTTTTTTTTTTTTTTTTTTTTTTTTTTTTTTTTTTTTTTTTTTTTTTTTTTTTTTTTTTTTTAACTGGTTATCGATATGCTCATTCAATGTTGACATATCTTGGATTCTAATTGTATTGAACAGGGAAGAGGGTACTGGAAGTTCAACAACTCCTTGTTAAAGGTATTGATTATGTTAACTCGGTAAAGTGCACTCTAAAAGAGGTTGTTGAACAGTACAGTAGGGCTGGGATGGGATAATGTTGACATCACCTCGACATAGCAATTAAAGGGCATTTCGTGATCCACAAGCCTCGTCCCCCCAACTTACCCAAAATGTTGAGATTTTTATATCGTCTGAAACCGTTAGCATTAGTATCCATGTGTGCCCAATCTTAAGTGCAAATTTGGTTGCATTGTAAGAATTTCGCAATTTTGTATTTCTGTCCGTTAACGGACAGAAATTACAGCACAGTAGCCTATGGGACAGTGGGGAACGAGCATTTGCTCATACCAAAACCGCAATATTGGGATCAGCTCAAATTTGAGAATAAGATTCCTCAAGGTATCTAGTGATCAATGATTAAAACAGAAGGTTGGAAAATCGCGAAATGCACCTTTAATATCAATGATCAACTTTTATTTGAGATGATTCTTATGGAAATTAGGGCAAAAACAATTCCTTATTCGGCTCACAAAAAGAGGCCTGAGCGTGAAAAAAATGAGAGAACCTTGAAAAGGGATAAAGGATTTAACAGATTGGTTGAACTCAGGGTGAGAACCTCGGTTAATGATTGTCCTAAATACAAAAACAAACGGAGCTCATTAATCTTCGTAAATCTAGGAATGGGAAGGGGGGTACTCATTAGATTCAAAAATAGATGATCGAGCATGGTGAGAAGCCTTCAAAAATTTTTTTGAATTTGGAGTAAAGAAAGAAATTAGTAATAAAACAATTCGTAATATTGTGAAGGAGGACATACTGATGATACGGAATTCAAAGGATATTTTGGCTGAGGCTAGGAATTTTTACCAGAATCTTTACTCCTTCAGGGAGATCAATAAAACATTGATGTAAAATTATATTTAAGAGTTGTGATTTGCCCCTTGTATCTGAGGTCAAAAGGGATTCTTTCGAAGGTCCGTAACATATATGAGTTATTTAATATTCTTAAAAAAGGGTTAAAAATGGGAAATATCCGTTCTGACGGTTTTGGTATGAGGTTAGAAATTCTTTTTTCTGATTGGTGGTATTTACTGAGGTCAATCAACTATGCATACGAACATATCAGATTTCGGCAACACCAATCATATGGTTATAATACACTTCTACCAAGGGGATAAGCTCGTACCAATTTTAAAAACAATGGAGGCCCATTTCTCTATGAATGTTTAATACAAGTTGAGGTCGGGATGTATAGATGAGAGAATCAAGACTTGCCTTCCAAGTATTATCCATGAACAGCAAAAAGGTTTTTTTTTAAGTTTTGTCTTTTTTTAAATGTAAAATTAGCAAATGTGATGATTTTTATATACTACAGAGCATAATAAGATCCCTGGTATATTTGTTAATGATTCGAGAAAGCTTCGATTCAGTTTCTCACGAATTTTTGGATAAAGTGTGAAAAAAATTTAATTTTGGCCCCTCCATACAAAGTGGGGTTTTCTGTTAAACTTTTTTTATAAAGCGGCTCGGGCTTCTGTCTTAGTCATGGTTTTTTTATCAGAGTATTTATTGTGAAACGCGGCTGCAGACAAGGCGGATGGCCTGAAGCCCCTATTGTTTCTTTTATGTGCGGAAGTACTGGGTATGATGATGGCGTCAAACCGTAATTTAAGTGGTATTAGGTTGGTAATTATGAATACCGTTTATCTCAATATGCAGAGATAATGTTATTATACTACAGTGTGAGTCAAAAAAAACCCTACATTCAGAAATAAAAATACATAAATAGTTAAGACTATTGCTCAAATGTTTGTATTGGTAAAAAGAGGGATTAAACAGGCTTTCAGAAGACGTTTATTTGATGTCATTTGGGACTTTGAAAAGAAGTTAGACTATTTTGCCTGAGGAGACTAAACATACGGTTTGGCAGATTTTGAGCCAAAAAAGAGGCTCGTTTACGTAGAGTAGCATGGTCGTCAGCAGTGATTTGAGTAAAAAACATTGAACACCAAATTAATATTAAACAATAGACGGTGGGAGAATAATGACCAGGATTATAAAAATAAGATCCCGGAGATTAGATTACAAAAGAAAGAAAAATGCTAGTGAAAAAAAATTTCAATTTCCCAAACTAAGAAAAACAAGATAGCTGGTGTAATACCAGTTCTCGTTCAGCCAATTCCATTGGGTTAACCTACAACAAACTTGGGAGCCAAAGTGAAACAACAGAAGGTTTAATTGTATAGCTGAAATAATAAACAGTGTATGATATTGAATTTTAAGTTTTAATTCCAATTTATTTACAGAAAACTTTAGGATTTCAGTTTCTTCTCGCAAATTATGGAAGCCTTGAGTATAACTGCAATTTGTGCAAAATATTTACCTTAGAGATGGTAAACAAAAATCTCTGAGCAGATTCATTATGTTCGTGATCGGCGACAGTGTATGGAGGTGATTTTCAATAACTGACTCGGATGATTGAACAATGGTAAATTTAATTTGTTGAATATATTTTATTTATTAATTA
Organism: Ophioderma brevispina; assembly: GCA_023653785.1. Lineage (NCBI taxonomy): Eukaryota > Metazoa > Echinodermata > Ophiuroidea > Amphilepidida > Ophiodermatidae > Ophioderma > Ophioderma brevispina. Next base: position 24,512 of record JAMKCH010023244.1, read on the forward strand.
TGTACACAATAGACCGTTTTATTCAAAAATGATATGTTTTTTTGTGAAAAGAAATGTTCGTGAATTGTCTTTGCTAAGTGTTATGGTATACGTCGGTGTCAGTCTCTCCGCATGTTATGGCTAAAATCGGCCCCAAACAGAATTTTTAGGTCTTTTCTCCGCAAAATTGTCATAGTTCCTGAACCCAAAGTCCGAAATACACCAAAACTAAAAATCTTTGATAGCCTGTTTATCCATTGGTAAACAACTAAGCGAACATCAAAGCAAAATAACGTTTAACCTTTGAAGAACAAACGTTCTGAATGTAGGGTTTTATTGACTCACACTGAGATGGGTCAGAACGGTCTATGAAGGATGCTTTTAAGATAACTGATGATTATGCCCGATATATGGCTGAAAAGTCAATAGTGAAAAGAACTAAACCGCAGTTTGGATGGTTTCTTATATAAGATAGATTGGACAGCATTTGTAATGATTGAAGGTGAAATGGAGTGTAATCAAAATACTTTCCATGCGTTAGGTGTAATTTTCTCGACACGTCTTGAAATTGATGATTGATATTTAATTATCAAAAAGTTATTAATCTATTAATAGTCTATTAATCATTGGGCAAAGAGGAACTTACTGTTATGGGGAGAGGTACGGTATTAATCGCTTTTATTATATAAGCTGACTTTTCTAATTTACAGTGCCCAATCCTTCACCTCAGGTTATGAAGATGTTGAATAATGAATCTATATAAATTCATTGGAAAGAGTAGACAGAGTTGCAGAAATCAGTGAATCAGGATTATGAGTCAGGGGTGAAGGATGATTGATATGCGAAAGCAATGACAGGCTCTCAAAATTTACATGGTGGATCAGACGATTACTTTGTATGGATACTCTGAGTGGGGCAAACTTTTTTAGTTGTGTTATATTCCAAATATTCTCTTTTTGGAGGGAGGTTCACATGATATCCTTAAATTTCTTGATAAAAATATCCAATGTATTTTGGTCTGATGTTTTAACAGCTTGGTGCATTGGTGAAGTTCACCACCAAATGATTTCATGATGTTCTAAGATTTCATTAGGGTATAATGATAATATTAAAGTTGGTGGAAAGAGTATTCACTACAATCATTGGATTAAAAAAGGGATAATTTGTTAGAGACATTTTGGACGGATTAATGGTAACTTCTCTCATTACGCAGAGTTAGGTTGAAGGCTACATTTAAGGTCCGTACTAACTTTATTGAATACGGTGGTATAGTGAGATCCAGTAAATATTCTTTCCCCATATCTTGATGGAAGTTTTGATATTCTCTTCCACTCAGTCATTTAATTTTGAGTTTATCTGAGAGATAAGACAGGTTCAAGGCGAATTTATGATTCGCTGTTTGGTGTGAAAAAAAATTGTTCGAAGTTTACTGATAAGTGGAGATCAAGGTGGGCGACATTTTGGACCAAATATGTGGATGAATATGTACAGTATTCCTTTCAAATGTACCATGGATACTAAAACTTCAATGGTTCAGTATAGAATTATTCATAGATTGTGGGTGTCAATCATTTCTGTAAAATAGGTAGAAAGGATTCTAACCTGTGTACTTTTTGTAATGGGGAGGAAAGAACAGAAACAGAAGAAACACCATTCACCATTTTTGTAAGTGTAACTTTACACATTGCATTTGTGGATCAGTGTTGTTGAATGCTAAACGATGTCTTATAATGTGACGTTAGTTATTGATAACGAATTATGTATTTTCGGGGTGAGAAATGTAAAATGAATGCTCCCAATTTAATTTTCTTGCTCGTCGCTTCCATATCTATTTAAAAAGAGATTGAGATGAGGTGAAACGCAGTCCTACTTTGAGGTCTTTAAAAAAGAGATTCAAAGAGATATATTTTTGAGAAATATATTTATACAACGAACTGTACACTTCCCAAGTTTAACAAAAAAGGGATATTTTAGGAGTATCAAATCTATTGTTAGTTCCACCTGTTGCTGGTGATTGAACTTTGTTTGTCATCTCATCTTCATGTATATGTGATTGTTGGGAATAAAATTTTTCCTCTGTGGAAAAAAAACCTTTTTTCATGGTAAAACCGGCTTGACTTAATTGATTGGATAAATTCAGCTCGGTGAAATTAATTCTGGGAGCAAAATTAATTTCTGGCGAGCAGAAATTGAGCTAGTTATGACTCGGTTGGCCAATGATACATTAGTACAATTTGTCAAGCATGGTTATGAATGAAAACCTTTCAATTGAGTATACGTTAAAGGTTTAAATTTTGGCGAGCAGAAAAGAATTATTTTCGGCGAGCAGAAAATTCAGCGAGCTGGAATTTCAGCTCGCTGAAAAAACGTTTTCCTATTGGCTGTCATTTCAGCGAGCGAAATTAATTTCGGCGAGATGAAATCATTACTTATGAACGAGTTGCCAGTTAATTTGGCGAGCAGAAAATTCATTTCGGCGAGCAGAAATTCATGCGTTTCGTGGCTGACTTCAGCGCGCTGAAAAAAAGTCTTCCTATTGCTGTGAATTTTCAGCTAGCGAAATTAAATTCGGGCGAGCTGAAGTGTAGGTCAAACCATTTCAGATCGCCAAAAAAAGCTCATGTTTAAAACCGGCTTCGACTGATTTGGATGGATACCAACGTCAGCTCGGTGAAATTAATTTCTGTTCTGCGAGCGACAATGAGCTATTTATGGAATCGTTTGGCCAATGATACATTTAGTAAAATTTAGGTCAGCCTGTGGTCTATGAAGAAACATTTAAATGAGTACTACGTTTATATCTAAATGCAAAAGAGTATACATGAGATAGTTACGAGTCTCTGTATAGCTATTACACCGGTAATAGAAAACCATAATTAGGTCAGAATGGTTTATTGGGTACCCACACCAAGCCTTACTATTGGCCAACCGATTAAATGTTTGAATATTGCAAGGTCACCACAAAAACCAAACAACATTGGAGTAAGAAGTAGTCTAGGGTGTGGCCTTTGTGCTGGAGGTCCCTAGTTCCCTGAGATGGCACTTGGATTTCATTCTGCGTACAAATTTGGCTTATTTTTTATAAGAAGAACTATTGATTAGATTGGTTCATTTCCACTTGCACAACATATGTCAGGACGTGTATGAAGGCAAACCGAACATTATGTCAACATAATGATATTAAATAGTCACATGATATTGTCATTACGTTTAAAAATTTAACTTAGAAGGGTTGCATACGTTTAACTAAAAGATAGCCATATATATTTTTGTTTATCAGCTGTATGATAAAAATGAGCTCGATCGACCTGTTTAATGAAACGAAGAAGAAAAACTGCCACAGTTATTATGAACAGGACGGATGTGTCTGTCTGCATTTGCTTTAACGGAAAAAAAATATTTTTATTAATTTAAAGAGACATAGAAATTCCCCGAAAGCAAATTCACGTTATTTTTTTCGAAACATGTTTTTCCCAGATTTATGAACGCTTACCTAGTATGAAATCCAATAGGTAGTATTAAGAAGCCGAAAAATAGCTCTAGAAGCTTTCATGGGTTCCAATGCAACTCCCTTAAACTAAATTCTAAACATGATTTTTAGAATCTCTAGGGACATCTCCTTAAGAATTTTGGATGTACAAAATAACAATATTGTCAGCGGGGTCCATGTGGCGGCCATCGTGAATCTAAAGAGATCAGTTATAAAAAGTCCTTCGATTGAGTTGTAAAAAATTCAAATGATTTCGTCTCATCATAAGGAATCGAAAAATATTTAGTTGGCAATTTGTGATCTTTAGTTACCGAGCTATGGGTAAAAGATGGTGTGATAATATCTATATCCTAAGTACAGTATTAGAGTAGTTTTCTGTAGTCACTAATATATAAAAATTATACCTAGCGGGCTAAGTAAATTATCACACATCACACACACTACACCCACTAATGTAGTCTGGGAACCCAAAAAATAAAGCAAAGGGATATCTTATAATTATAGCCCTTGTATTGCCTTGCACTATGAAACATAACAGAATTTCTAAGAAACTCTCTCTAAGTACAGTATAGAGTAGTTTTCTGTAGTCACTTAAACTTACACACCTATACCTAGCAGGCATAGGTAAAACATATATATCTTTTACGTGATTTGGTTTAATTCTTCAATTTCACGAGAGCACTTCTTATCACATTAACGGGAGCCAAATTTACAATTACGTTTTTCTTCATTTTTTCAATGCTGATGTGGTATTCAGATCGACTTGTAATTCAAGTCACGTGAAGTTATATTTAATATTACACAGCTTAACGCTTGTCGAATGATTTGCACTTTATATCTAGTCACACCTTGGTAAGCTGTTAAAATGAATGTAAAGCCTAGATGGTAAATGTTATTGTTATATCTCGTGCCAAGGTCAGAAACACCTTCAAACACAAACAAATGAGCCTTGTGCACAAATGATCTAAAGTTTATAACAACATTTGTTAATGAAAAGTTTGGTTAAGAATTTGGAACTCTCAAGAAATCAAGATTGACCTTATGAATTACAATTTAACTTCATTCTAGATATGTCAACTCTAAATGGGTCGATTTATTTTAAGAATTAAAAGAAGCATTGCACGGGTGAAGATTTCCAAAAGTTGTCTTTGGCTCATTTTAAGCAATATTAGCCAACACATTTTTGAGGCGCCCCAATTTGAATTTTGCCAGAGTTCAGTTATGTTTGGTAATTGTATACGAAACTATACCTGCAAACGAGGAATATAAAAATGCGTTTTTTTATCTAAAATAAGTGATTTTGTAATTAAAATTTGGATCCCAGATAGGACTAAACGGCGGAGTGGAAATGCTACGTTTATCTCCGTCATTGATGAAATAGTGCCAACTCAGAAATAACCTATAACTTGGACTTGCTGAACCAAGAAAACAACTAATGGATGAGCGTATAGTATAGAGTTAGAAGTTATGTACATGGCGCCGCTATTTCCCCGCCCTATTTACATTGGAAGGCCGTTTCCAGCAGCCGTTGAATTATTATCGGGATCCCGAAATTAATTATTCTAAATACAAATTCCTTCGTTTGTGACACATAGCATTTTCGAGCGTAACCATTCACAGGTATAGTTTTCTAGCCCGTTTAGCAATGCAACCGTGTAAGACTCTCAAAATTTTTTGAAAATGAGGGCGCTCTTCAAAAAATTGCTAATATTGCTTTAATTTCCCAGGATAATAATATGCGGAAAATCTTCTTCAGTACTTAAAGTGAGCAATGAGAGATTTTTGGAGAGTCCATATACGGTGGTCATCTTAATAAAATAAACTTCCACAAGTTTTATCACCTTGTATTTGGCTACAGAAATTCCTTGAAATGAAAAACCAAAGGCGATTTGAGATTGCCTTTAATTTCAATATAAAACATAGGCTGAATTTAGTGTTACTCCTATTATACATTAGAATTTCACATTTTTGTAACAAAGAAACGATTCTCCTCTTGCTCCTTTCACAGGGGATATTTCTTCTGAACAAATTCATTAGGATCGGTAGATATAATCAAGTTGAAAGGTTTTATTTGTCGATTCCAAGATAATAGAAAATCGAGTACATACTACATTTCAGTGACTGTTTCATCACCCCAAGAAGCCCCGGCCAAGACGCCACTTACCCTGGAGCTAGCCACACATTTTTGTAAACACATCTCCAGTCCAAGGTTTGAGTGATTCAAATCTCCTGACAGACTTGACAGGAACTCCTAAAACGTGATTCTTAAGTGCCGCACTTGGTGCCTTAAGGAGAGTGGGGCCAAACAAAGTTTGTACAGGGGTCAATTTTTAAATTGATCCCATCATGTTGAAAAGCACACCAGTTATGTGTCTTAATATAGGATTCGAAAAGGTATAGGTTTTGTAATATGTACAGCCTCACGTTTCAGAGTTATAGGCTAAAAACAGCAAAAATCAATAAAAAGGGTCAATTTCAGTTGTACAGGGGGTCCAATTTTAAAAATGTTTTGTTTTTTAATTTGTGAAGTTATATAAAATGGTGCAAAGTATTGGTGGAGCTTCATAGGATAAAATTAAAGAATATGTTGTTTTGAGTTCCTCAAATGCTTGCTTAAGAAAGTAGGGGGTACAAAATCAACCCCATTGAATGCAATGGACTTTGACCGTCTGTGCCCCTACATCGGAAACTAAGCATTTAAGACGTCAAAACTCTTCCATTATCTTTAATCCTATGAACTCCACCAATTTTGGCACCATTTTTTATCCACATCGTGGCAACTTTAAAAATTTGGACCCCTTTACAACTGAAATTGACCCTTATTATTGATTTTTTGCTGTTTTTAGCCTATACTCTGAAACTTTAGGCTGTACATATTACAAACTATACCTTTTCTTGATCCTTATGGTTAGACACATAACCTAGCTGTGCTTTTCACCATGATTGGATCATTTAAAAATTTGACCCCGTTACAAACTTTGTTTTGGCCCCCTCTCCTTAGGCACCATTTCCGGCACTTAGATCGCGTTTCAGTGTTTCCTGTCAGTCTGTCCACATATTTAATCACTCAAACCTTTTGTACTTGAGATTTGTTACAAATGTGTGCTAGCTCAAGGTCTATCTAGTTTAGTGGTGCAACGTCAACTGAAAAATGTGAGTATTTTTACTCGATTTTTTATTTATCTCTGGAATCGGCAAAAAGACTTCACGTTGATGGTGATATTTTTGATGCTTTCTATTGGTGAAAAAATCAGAATTCCACAGTTTTAGTGGGGGATCTCGTGCACAGATCTCATGTGGTGTGCAAATCTGGATAAACCTGTTAATTTTGAGATACACAAGTATTATGCATGATAGTCAAAAAATGATTTGAAAGCAAGCAATGGCCACAACCTTTTATGGAACCCAGCTTGGGCGTTCAAGGTTTTACGCAGGGGTAAAAAAATAAAAAATTGCAAATTCAAAATTCACGTGTTTTTGATTGATAGTATAACAATTAATTGTTCGTCTGGTTACAAGGATTTCCAAAAGGTATTTATAAGTCTATACTACCTAGGCTCTATAGTTTTGGAAGTATGGGGGGTTAAAAACTGTAAAAATGGTGAAAAGTCAAGTTTGGTTTGTACAGGGGTAAAAAATTAATAGTGCTCCCATTTTTGTAGAACGTGGTTTTGAAGTTGTTGGTTGGTCAACTCATAGAAGAAATAAAGGAATAGTTTGGACTATCTTATAGTTTGTTTCTTAACCAAAAGGTGACGTGAAAATAAGCATAACAGATAAGGCAAACTATTCCTTATTCAATCCTTTAAGTAGGGAAAACAATTTGCACCACATATTACATGAATCAAAGTAAACTTTGACTTTTGACCAATGTTACCCACCAAAATCGACTTTTTCACTATTTTTACAGTTTCACCCAATAACTCCGAAAACTATAAGACCGGTAAGATAGTGCAAACTATCTCTGTTTTGGAATCTTGTAACCATTCAAATATCTGGTGTGCTTTACAACATAATCGAACATTTTAAAAAGTTTTGACCTCTGTTATAACCTTGAAACCAAGCTGGGGTCCATTAACCATAAACACAACTAATCTCACAGATTTATAAGTCCAGAAGTAGCGATGACGTATCAAACCAAGACTCGTATGGACACGAAATCGTGGCAGGTCCAGCGACACCACCGTAGGGGCTATCACGGGTCATGGGGTGGTTCGAATCCCACCCGAATTGGCGACTTTTCTTGTTCCACCTCTTCCCTCCACTCCTTCAGTCCCCTACCGGGAGAAACGAGGTGGGGTTAGGGTTAAGGGGCCGTGGCAAGAGTGCTTCAGGCAATTTTCTGGGTTAGCAATGCCTAATAGTACGTGTTGCTGCAAAAATTACAATTTATCCGGAAGCGCAAACTCTTTCACTTACCGTCCCTGCTAGTTAATAGAAAAACCACCATTAGGCCAGAATGGTATTGGTATCCACACACCAACGCCTCCATTTTGGGTGGTGATAAAAGCTGAATAATGTATCAGGAAACAGATTCCACCATTAAAAACAAAAAACAATAGAAGTACGAAGCTAGTAGGGTTTGTCTTTTATACTGTTAAAATGTTCTTTTCAAAAAAAACGTTATGTTTGGACTGTCAGGGGCCGGGACTCGAAAACGGCAAATACTGTTAAAAGGGACTCGAAACGGGCAAACGACTGTAAAAAAAACGTCTTTTACTGTTGTGAGTCCCAGCTGCCAGTCAAACACGACGTTTATTTACTTGAAAAGTTTTAACAGGTACGCTGGAGGTTCCTAGGTTCCCTGATGAGCTGAGGGTTGACATTTGCTTGGATTTCATCAGGTACAAAATTTTGGATTACGTGTAGAAGAAATATTGATTAAATTGGGTCATTTACACTTGGGAAACTGTTTGCACAGAAAGTGTCTGAAGGCAAACGAACATTATGTCTACATCATGATATTTACATCATTCACCCTTATGATGTCATTTACGTTCCAAATCTTTGCCTGAAGGTTTTCATTGGCATGGCTAAAACGAACTAAACCGAATATAATGACAGTATGGATGTGTATGTTTGCATTTGCTTTTTACGGAAAAATATTTTTATAATTTAAAGGACCACGAGGAACCGGAAAGTTCCATAAAATCACGTCCTTTTTCGAAACCTGTTTTTTGTTTATTAGAATGTTACATGTATGAATCACCACATTAGGTGAATAGGCGAAAAGGCAAGACAGAAAACTAAGCATACTTCTCTATAAGGCCGCCGGTTTGTGGGAAAAGCAGTCAAGTTCAAACTTACTTTCTATTTGTGGTCAAAAAACGTTCGAACACGTTAATCTGGTAGGAGTAGCACAACAATCTTGTGAAATTTAGAAACAAAATTGTATCCCTGAAAATCTTCCTCGATCCCTGTACTGTACGAATACGGTTGCTTACCACTTGGATTGGGTACAATAGTGGTTGTGTGTATTATCATGTCACAATAAGAGAACCGCCATCGTGATGATTTCCAAATTCCGACTTATTTGAAGAGAAATGCTTTTATCATCGGCGATGTTGTTCATCGACAAAAATCTGTTAGAAATGCTCAACACCTCGTCGTGATGTGCGTTTCGGTTTATAGACAGTACAGGAGTATAGACCAGTGGAGTACAGGCGGGGTGGCAGGGGGGCAGGGTTTGTCCCCCCCCCCTGACGGACTTTGGCCGGGAAAAATTGCAAAAATCATGCTAAATCAGCCGTTTTTAGGCCTCGACCGGGCAAAAATGGCCTTTTGACCCCCCTGAGGAGGGAAAATTTCCCAAAATGGGAAATTGCCCCCTCAGAAGCGGGTAGGACCGTTACGCCACTGGGTATAGGACCGAACTGTTTAGCGAAGATTGCAGTTTTAAATAAATTAAAAGTATGGTGAAATGATTGTCTGAAATCACCTTGACATTGGCTGGCCGATCCAGCTACGCAACTTAGAATCGTTTTTATTGGGTAAACCTCAAATGCGCAAACATACTACCGTCTCAATGTGAACCTGGTGGAGACAACTCAATCCACATTTTTCTCATTCACGTTGACATCGCGTTATGAAAAATACACTCAAAAATCAGTATGCTTATTGCTGACATTAAAATGATTAATCGCAAAGGCTTGAAGTCAATTGATTTTTTTAGTACTCATAATAGTAAATAATACAGGCTTAAACTGTCACCAAATGCCCTAAACATTCATTTGAGAAATGTTAAAAAACACAATGAAACCTATAAATTAGGTTACGGTAAAATTGTACTCATTTACACTTGTTAATGAATGTTGTTGAAGTTGAATCTTGATACTTTTTCAGCAACCGATTCAAAAACAAGACAAAAACCAAAAAGAACACAACCTCTTGTGGTTGTCCTTTCATATTTCTTTTTCTAGTCAGTGGGCGTGGTTTTTCTTGTTAGCAAGAAATTTGATTGGATAGGTCAAAGCTCCGCCCACCCATTACTGGGTAGTAATGGATAGTGTCGTGCAGCAATTTACGCGGTGTAGTCGAATATATGACACGCGCAAGTGGCGCGTTCATACTGCGTCGTGCATTTCGCGTTGGTACGCAAATGCCAATTATGCAGGTGAAGATCCGCGCGATGACTTGGTTCCTTGGATTGAAAAACATTTGTTTTCAAGAGGGGTGCAATTATTTAAATGATAAAAAAGAATGATGTTATAATATTTTTGACAAATAAATTTTGTCGATAAGAATCAAAAATTACACAATTCTAAATAAGAATTAGAATAAAAAATGAATTTTTTGTTGGTCATCTTATGATGGTGTTCATAATGGTGGGGCCATCCAATTTTATAGTGGTGGATACCGGCTGCGCCGGCATCCACTCAAAAATTGGATGCCTCCACTATGACACCCATCTAAGATGGCCAAAAACCCAAAAACTCAGCTTTATTCTCGAAGTATGATGCCGTGTATTTTAATTCGGCAATATCATTGATTTGAAAAAAAATAAAAAAAATAATGTCTATAAATTTCCCTGAATTTCCCTTAAATTCCCTGTAAGTAGCAGGTATTGTGGTTTCAGTATTTGGTTTCATACAGCAGAGGGTCCAGGTGGGCAGGAGATATAGTCCTAAGGGCTCACAGTCCGGGAACAATGGGGAACAATAGGGCAATCGATTCAGTTAAGTTGACTCTTCACGCAACATAGTTTCACGGCTTTATTCCGTTGTCGTCATATTCCCGGACTATGATACCTGCCGGACTATGATACTTCACACTGTGTAGAAGTAATTATAGTCGGCCGCCGTAATCATGGTCCGGCTACAACGGTAAGAAATAGGGCACTCAATTCAGGACCCTTTACTCAACATTAGTTTCAAGCCCTTTTCCGTTATCATTATATGGAGCCAAGACTATGCGCCTGCCGGACTATAGTTGTTTCACACGGGTTTGTTTCCAGAGGTAGGCTTACATGTATAAAAGTTATTCACATGTTAATTAACAGCTAAGTATTAATGTGAATAATGCAATGAAAACCAGGCAAAAGCACCTCAAACCAGTTTCTGTGTTGTTTTTTTTTCTATTCCTTTCACATTTACCACATTAATTTCAGCAAATGGAAAAACTTTTATAATTCAGTAATGTAGTGTGATTTGAATACTGTACACCAACACTGGCCAATAGTATTGCATCATGCAGAAAAAAAAAACAATTTACTTGAAAAATTTAAAAATAGTACAAGGAGTTCTGACTACACATAACGTACTTATTGTCAAGTTATGATTCTTAAACAGGTGCTGTTTCCCAGAATCAAATAGCGCGAAAAACGTTAAATTGGAATGTCATGTTATCATAAATATGGCGGGTTAAAGGAGCTGGCTAATGATAAACTTGCCGTTTGTACTCCGAAGGAATTCGGGATATGGAACGTAAAAAACGGCTGCAAAATTAGTCCCAAATCAAATGTAAGGGTTTGTTAGGGTCTACCGTAGGGCGAATATCGAAGTTGTTGTATGGACCGGAAATGAGATAAAGTCAATACAGACGGGAAGCACGTCGATCACTGTTGGACTCTGGGAATTTAATGGCAAGAAAAATGTCACGCGATAACTTGAAAACAATTTTTAATCGCATGTTGTATTGTTTATGTTTATGATTTACGTAACCACGTGATTTATCTTCGAATTGCATTTCGGATGTCTCAGAATTTCCCGATTGTTTCAAAGGAACCACTGTCTTCATGACATTATCTCTTTTCCGGTCCAAAAAACCATTTCAGTTTCTCGCTTAAATATTTAAGAAAACCCTAACGAACCCATGCAAATCATTAAGCTATTTGAAGCCCATTTCTTTGTTTCTGTGAGTTTCCTTCGGAGTGCATCGGTAAGTGATCGTTCGCAGTTCTTTAATCCGCCATATTTTAGGAAACCATGACAATCAAATCAAACGTTTTTTCGCCCTCCTAGAGCTGGGAGATGACATCTCTATGAAAAGCACAACTTGGACGTGATGTGTGGTCAAGAATCCATCGGATTAATTTGAAATCAAATTTGTGATATGAATTTCGTTTCTGCATGTTTGCAATACTTTTGGCCAGTTTGTGTAGAAAAAAATTATTATGCGTAGTATGATTCAAAACATTTGAGGTATCTGAATTGACACGCCCCAGACCTGGAGTATTAAAGGGGCGTGTTCCGATCGTCTTTGGGACCCCCATGATTTACCGGAAGTAGTATCGATTTGGATATTAGATGAAGGCCGTATTGTCTATTGTAGTCCTGAAAATTTGAGCCCTCGAATCCATTTCATTCCCAAGATTAAGCAAAAAAATCCGCCGTTTTAGTGGTTAACCACTTAATTAGCGCAGTATTGAATCGGGCTTGCAACATGCATTATTGCGTCTACCACAAACACGCAAGTTTGTTTCCCCGTACTGATGGGGGTATGTGAAGTGACAGGCTCTTCATATCAAGTAGAGAACACAATTACACATAAATCGGAACAACCACCTTTAAAGAAGTGGCTGTATATACTGTTTTTATGTATATCATCTAATTTCCGAAATGTTTAAGGGGCCGCTTTAGGCCGTTTATATTACTCCATTATTGGACGCAGGGGGGGGGGGGGCACTCAATTAGTGACTTATTATGTGCATAGCGTCGACTAATGTTTAACAGGAAACATAACATTTTTCAGGTAGGGATGGAGGCCCCGGTTTCTAAATTTTGTAGGCTTGGCCGATTGGGAGCTATTTTTTTGTAAAATTCAGCTTTCGAGGCAATAAAATCCCAAAAGGGGACCCATAAGAATTGAATTTGCTTCAACTGGGGCTCGTACGAACTGTAAAGAGACGCAAAAATGGAAGGTGGTGGTGGTGGGGGGTCCGTACCAATCGACACGGGCAAATTCTGTATCGTTATATAGCTCTGTATAGCACGGAGCTTTAGTCAGTAGCTTTAGAGTGGCGTCCAAAATGCTTACAGGTCATTTGCAAAGCCATCCAAAAAAAAAGGAATACCAGCAAGACCAGGCTTGCTTGCACTTAATTTAGATGCATTTTCATGTGATTCTGAATATGCCCTGAAAAATTAATAATGTTTTTTTAAACAAAAATTGACAAATTTTGATAGTTGAGCGATTTAACAGTAACAGCTAGACTCACGTGACCTCAATTATTGTTTAAAGGTATAGCGTCCGGCAATTTAATAGGTTTCAACTTGTTTATTTAGCTATTTTTTATGTCACAAAGCATATATCAGGAAAACAGCAAACA
>JAMKCH010023245.1:0-32394 GCA_023653785.1 Ophioderma brevispina
CAATTAGGCCAACAAGTTATTGTTATTCAGTAGTCTTTTTCCAAGGTAACTTAATAGGTTACTACGTTTTGGTATTAATTGAAAGTCATTAATCACATGAACGCAACACTTAACACATTAAAATTCAGTGGATTTGTAGTGGCCCTGCCTTTATACTTTAAAATTTATGTCCTTGTTGTGAGTAGGCATTCCAAGATATACATTTTGACTGTTTGGAGACAGTTATTTCATGTAGTGTAAGCAGATTGAGGTAAGCATTTGATGTTATTATATAGCCTACTTGATTTTTTTTCAAAAAAAATAAAAAAATTAAAAAAATTAAAAAATATAAAACATGACCCACCATACTTTTGATCATTGTTAATAACAGCTCTAAATAGAATAATGTTTCATCTACAAATGTGATGAGTCCATAAAGTACTTTAGATGCTGATGTACTATTCATTTAATCTCGGTTTATTTTGGTTCAAAATCTGTTAACTTGTTATCTTTTAATTTTGTTAACACTTCAAAATAGTAACATGTCTGCTGCAAAAGGTGTGCATATCACTGAACTAAATTATTCTGAAGTCCATGGTCCAACCTTTGAATTGATACTCTGGTGGTAATTTACCTGACCAAGGGCACTCACCTGTGTTTTTGTAAACTGGCAAAACATATGACTGGTGGTGTTGATAAACAGAGATTGTAGAATGGTCAACTTTATACAAAATTACTAAAACACATCAATGTAACGGGACTAATATACAACGAGTTCACCATTGACACCTTCAAATTGGGCAATTTTTACCCAACTATATACCAGGACTAGGGTTTTTCACCACTTTTAACCATAAATATTTGAAAAAGCAAAACATTTCCATCCCATTCAGTAATATGTGACGAGAGACAGGTTTAGATATAGCATGCAAGGGCCCAGAAAAATAAACAATGGTTGCATTTTATTTAGCCTTGCCTTCATCGTAGCAGAGGGGTGTTTTGAACTAATCCCATAATACATTGCAATGTGCCTATAATGTTCTGTACTAAAACATGGTCAGTAATTTAGGGCAGGTGTATAAAGAAGTTAAGTGAGCACAAAACCTTTGATGATTAAAAATGTATAAGTACTAGCTGCTTTGTGTGCAGGATATGGGTTGTAAAAGGCCAAGTTTATGTATTAAATGGGATTTTGTGGGCTCACATGCCGGGATCACAGAGATTATGAGGTGAAATGTATAAAAAACTGATGCATTGTGGGATGGACTAAATACACTCTGTGTATTCTAAGGCCACTTATGATTGGTTGAAGTGAGGGAATTTGGGTGTTTCATGTTAACACAGTGCAAGGTAAGTTCAAGCATATACTGTTATTATAGTGTCTCTTTGGAAACCATATGCATGAAATTGCATTGGTAAATGAGACTTGCAAACTCAGACTTTTTTTTTTTTAAATCTTAAGGAGCAAACTGGGAATGTGTGTAAAGTACACATGGTACAAGGGGCACACGGAACTTAAGACACTGGGGAAGATATTGGTGGGAAAACAATAACACACTACCCTTCGGGCGGAAAAGGCTAAGGGCCGATCATAGTTTTTGTGACAAATACTATATACCCAGTATTCATATTATATTTGTTATGTAATGTTTCAACAAACAAATATGTTTCTGTGATGTTTGTTGATGGAAGGTATTGTCTGACAAAAAGTATTGTTCACAAAATATCTCCCACAACTAGAGTCCTAAGAAGATGGAAAAATGACTGAAACATTATAACCACTGCTTAAAACTGAAAGCATAGAAGTTGAAATGAAACCAAGTTGGTCAAGGTGCAAACAAATTGTATATACTATAGAGCTAGCCCTGATTGTCAAAATCAAGGACAATCCCAACTGTTGAGGAGTGCTAAGTGAACGTTGATTAACATAACTGTCATCCTGCTAGATTTACTGCCATTGGTTATCCGACTTAGGCTGCAAAACTGCATTGCCTCTCTAGTCGCCATCATTCCTAATGCAGTGACTTTCAACTTTCAGCATGTGGCTGGCTACATTGTAGAACAACAGACAATACAGCATATCTTGCCTAACCAACCATGTCATGCCAAAAATACAAGAGGAGCCCGCACAAAATGCCCCAAAACGCAACCTCTACTTCAGAATTTCAAGAATCACACTACTAACTTTTTCAAGAAATGTCATTACTTTGCTACCTGCAGTTTTCAAAGACTGGACAAAACATGAGAGACTAGTTTATGAGAGAAAATTGGGTTTCCTACTCAATTTGCGACGTGATGACACTAGCCGTATATTATAGGCGTACAAAACCCCACCACAACAAAACGAGAGCATCAAGATGATGCTGTGGCTACTCCAGAGGTGTGGCGTGAGTTGTGCAATGAGGTGAACCAAAAACCATTAAGTTGACACTCCATAGTCCTAACGTCGCTTAAACTGCATTTTTTTCCACTTTCAAAAACCACGTAGCGGACTCCGTTTTGTTTTGGGGGCATTGCCCTAAATCTAGACAGAAAAATAACGCTACCACAACCTTTTTTGGCGGTGATCGTCAGGTATGTAGTCCTTTTTCCGAAATGGATGTTTGGGATATAGGCCTATAGCCATGAATTTTGTTCATTGTAGAGGCCAAACAAAAAAAATCAAGTTTGTTTTCCCAGGATTAGTCCAAAAACCTAAATGTAAAATGCACTTTTTATTTTTATTTTAAAAAAAAATGAAATGGCTTCCAGTAAATTGCTCAAAAATTGGGCTAAATGGCAATCCAAGAACAGGTTTGCAATCATACTAATTGTCCACTATTAGTTTATAAAACAATATGATTTTGGAGCACTTGGATATCTGATAAATTGAAACATTCTATCATCTGTTTTTTGTCCTAACATGCAAATCTCCTCACGTAATAAAAGACAAACAACAACACAAATACAGTAAAATGGCTCAAAAATAGATGCCTGTGGCCTACTACTCTGCAACAAACTTGAAGCCCCGCTGTACCAACTCTTCCATCAATCCACTGGGGCTCCACCACCCTCACCTCACCCATTGGATCTGTATCATCAATTACCCCGTGACTACCACCCCCCCCCACCCATCAAACCATCAAACTCCCTCACACCATGGAATACTTACTTTGTCCTTGTCAACGCACGGTTTTCGTATGCATCAACCAGGTGGCAGCAAAATGCTACCGACCTAACTAATATAGGGTTAAAAAACTCTAAATTTTGCACAATTTATTGCTTTAATGTACGTGTTATAGTCAGGGATATACATAAATATAGAATGGCATTGAGGATTAGGAAGGCTTGTGTATGGCCCAGGCCAGGGAGATTATAACAGAAATTATTACAGTACTTGTTACGCTGTTGTTTTCTCAACTTATTACAACTTTGAAGAAAAATTAATTTTCTTCCCTTTGACATCCCTTCCTCCCCAATTTTTCAATTATTCCAAATGAAGAGAAACTACATCGCTCTTGTTGACCTGATATATATGGTCATAATGGTCAGAGTTATTAAGACCCGATCAGTTATAAAGCTGAATTGCATTTACATAGACTTTTCCCTTCCTGTCAGCCACCCACTCACCACCAAATCAACCATTTAATAAGGAAAACTTTCCCACCCTGTCAACCAGTATTATCACGCGCCTGTCAACCAAAGTACTTACAAAATTTTTGTCATTACAGGATCTCCTGCAACGTTTGGTCCTTTTTTTTTCAAGGTTGGCTTTCTCCCTGGCTTTCTTAACTCGATATCATCTGATATGTGACCCGTACATTTTGCAAGGGTTAAAAAATTCACTGAGGCGCAGGGACTTCTGTTAATCATGGTTTATTGTGAGAATGTCAATGGCCTGACATACACTATAGTGCGTTTCCATACATTAATTAAATTGTAGTTATGGCAGGTGAGTGGGTATATGACCGCAGTGTCACCTCAAAATAATCCGGGTTGTGGCACGTGCATGAATTCTTTCATGTGTCCCCTCCGACTGAATTAAATAGGTCCAAAACTCAAGGGTGGACAACTATCACAACGCGAATCTACTAGTAATAAACATGTCCGTGGGGGGGTGGGGGGGGGCTGATTTGAAGGCCAAAAATGGGGTCTCCGAACTAGTTGTCATAAAATATAAGAAAATAGCTGCGGATCGAATCCCCTCATTCCCAGCTACTATTTGAGGGGTTTTGAAAATTTGTAGATGTGGCTTTGGACATGAAAAGTAGGGCTCTGGAAATGGTCCCTAAAATGGGGGTCACTGGAACTGAAAAAGACCTGAAATGAGGGACTTATAAGTGGTACATACCAACTTCCTCCCAATGTGAGAACTCCCCCTCCCCCCCAAACCTGTACATTTATTGTGTTGCTGTCATAAGCCCACAGTTGAAACAGTTGTTAATTTGTTATTACCAACATTTTTTTACCATTAACATTTATTCCTAATTCACAGCAGCAAGCACATTGCAAACACACACACACACACAAATGTACACATCCACAATAGTTCATAAAATAGAAGTTGGCATTCAAAGTAAAGAGAAAGCCATAATTTTTTAGTAGTCCTACAAAGAACACTTTCTAATTTAAGAGGTAACATACTTCCATTTGTGACAACATCATGTTATTTCACTAACATCAACTACCCTATACCTAGTGTTAAAATACTAGGGCATTGCTAGATGAACGATCTGCAGAGTGTCAGGGTCAATCTAGAGCCCAAAACATAAACATCCAGTCCTACACATAATCACATGTGGTGGGGGTTTTATATCTAATTACTGACGCTTGAATGTCCAAAAAGGGTTTTCCCTGTTTTTCTTGATAGAGACCTACTACATGCATGCAAAGAGTCTCCAGACAACTACAGTGAACCAAGATATTGACTATGGATTGTAGTCACAAGAAATGTTTACAATGTTACAAGTGTAACACGTTCTGTGGCGTTTCTTGCTAGTTTATGCCCTTTTTGCTTGCGTGTTAAGGTATTCCAAGGGGGTGATTGTTTTGGGCCCTATAGAACCTTATTGCTGCAACTCCTCCATATAACTGTTTTTGTTTTTCATACTGTGCGAGTAAAATGTGGAACATAAAGTTTGTATAGGAACTATTGATTGAAACACTCTCATATAAAATTACTTCGTAAGCCAAAACCACACAGCTAGATAAACTTTAAATTTTCAATTCACATTTCCCAAACTGTAAAAAGAAAGTGGTTTTTTTTACATCACTTTTTTTTCAAATTGAAGGCATGGAGGAAGTTACTGTATATGTTATTTTGTAAGAGCTACAATTGGCATAATACACAAATGCAATCCCATATTGTACATTATATTGACGCAGTCATTTTCCCCTTCTCAACATTGTATTTCACATCTTCACATGCAGACTACATGAAATTTGGAAGCAAAGATCCTCTTATGTATCTACAGTTCAAAAGTGCTCACAGATTATCTTATTCACCCTGGCCCAACATTCCATAACAATAAGGGGCTCATTTTGAACCGTTATGGATCATTACAGTCACAACTAAATTACTCATATCGTTGAGCGAGCCGGTGTGTATAATATATTTTTCTTATTAACCAACATGTATGAAGTGGTACTATGGAAGATAGAAAGTGCACTATTGGTGGAATGTTTATGTTTATGATATCATGAAATAGAACTAGTGGCATATTCATCATCAGCATAATGTGTTCTCCATCAATATGTACAAACTATCCAAATTATATACTTATGTGCAAAAAAAAAATCCCCCTCCCCACTAGTTCCTTTGTAGGTTTTGATAAGGAATATGTTCATTTGAATATAATTCTTCTTTGCTTCACATTATGATTCTTCTATCTTTACGCTCATATCAGACTCATAAATGTATCAATTTTCCACTAGCAATCCAGGAGAGCTGCATTGGAAGACTACACACAGGATGGAGAGGACTCCTAATCAGACATTGTTCCAGTGTTGTATGTAATCTTGCATAGCATATTGCATTTAACAGACATCATACTAACACACTACCAAAGTACCCAAATATCAGCAGTTGGAGCTTTTTTTTTGAACAGGAGCATATATTTAAATCAACTGCAAGACTTGCTCCATTTGCTTCCTGGCCTCTTTTAAAATTTGCTCTGGATAAAATTACAATTCATTTCTGTTTCAAGAAAAAGGCTAACCAACCCGAGATTCATTACAGAAACCATATGAGTACTATCAATTTAAATGGCCGACTGTCTTCATTTGCACTTTGAACTTAATGAAATTAAATGTCCAATTTTGGTGCATTTTGATATATGGGATCATCATATAACTGAGATAGTAGGACAGGTTTATCAAAAAATTGTTGATGGGTTGGATTTATTGAACTGGCATCAGTGTGATGAAGAACAAGCCAATCAGGGTAACTCAAGGAAGGAAAAACCTTATCTGGCGGGTAAAAGCTTAGTTTAACATATAGCTCACTTGGTGTTTTTTTCTGTATAGGGTTAGTGTTTTCAATCAAGAACGTTTTCTGAAAAAACTTGATCTTACAAAATGGCTGAAATTTTACATATTATGTTAAGTGAGGGAAGAAATTTGGCCGAAAAATAAAGTGATAATGCGAGATATTGCAGGAGGAGGCAACAATACCAATGCGAACCTATTCTCGCCACAGCAAAACCCATGGGGTTAATGAGATGACCACACCCCCAAAGCAAGATGATTTTGTGGTAGTCCCTCGATACCTATCTATGTATACTGTGTAATATTAAGCTTGACAACAACTCAAATAGTATTCACAAGCACTGAAACCAAACTTAAGCCACATTCATTAAATTGTGTAGAAATGTGCATGAAGTGTCTCATTTTAAGTCAAAAGGCGTTTCTACTTTGGTTGTGATCGTTAACCATGCTACCATGATAGAGTGTCTAAATGGTTGACTTGCTCCCTCGTTTGGATGATCCCTTTGGAGTTAATTTGTTCGCGCACATTTGAATAGGTCACCCAACACCACACACCCACCACAGTCACCTATACATAATACTCTCTAAATGTAAACAGTGAACATTTCATCCCACAAAGAGGGAAACTCTTGCCCTCCAAAAGAGTGGTTTTGTACTTAAAATAGTGAATTTCCACTCAAAAAGGGTGAAAATCATCCAAAAAGAGTGTAATTTTCACATCGTTTCAGTTGTCCTTCGTGTCACGCTCAAAAAGGCATTTCCTTTTTTTAAATCTTCAAAGTGGTTTTGGAATGGTTCAAAAGAGTTTAACTCTTTTAGAGTTAAATTTTCTTTAATTTAGAAAGTAGGCCTCTTTACGGTTGCTCATCCAGGGCAAAAATGCTCTAAGTTGCCACTCTTTTTCTCAAAGTGTATAAGGGATCATACACTAAATGACTGATCCTGCAAACTCAACTTTTAGTACTTACAGGTTGCAACATGTTATGTACTTGCAGCTAGACCGAGTTAAAAACCCTGAAAAAATTCGTTTCTCGTGACATCCACTGCATTTTTTCCACTGTGAAGGTGTTTCTTACTTGTGGATTACAAAAAATAGGCTTGTTTATTTAAACTATCAAATATCTCACCAAAAAAAAACTTTCAATACAAAATTAAAAATCATTTTCAAATATTTGTGTGTTTATGCCTTTTTAAAATTTATTTCCTTTTATGATAATTTCTACCAAACTGGTTAACAACACCCCTTTCTTTAATACTCTAGCGGGTCAATTCACTCAGAAAAGGTCCCCACTTATACTAAAAATTAACCCTGTCTTCATGGGAAAAGTTGAATAAGTTAAGGAAAGTTTAAAAAAAAAAAAACACCCAAACCGGAAAAAACAAAACAAAACTATCCGCCAGTGTCTAACCCACGCGCTCTGACAATCGCCTACTCCTGAAAATAGACGCCCAAGCATCAAGCAGGCCCTCGACCAGACCCTCTCCCGGTCACAAACGGAAATCGAGCCCACACACTGGGAAGCTACAGTTTGGGATATCAAGCAAGGACCGGGGACGGGCCGTGCGCGGCGTCGGAGGCAAGCACCCCTTCCGCATTCCAGAAACTGCAAACATACGCGGAAAACCCCCAACCCTACCAACTCACCTCCCAAAATTCGTCTCGTAAGACCCTCGTCAGCAAGCACTAGTCACTAATAAAACATGGTACGAACATATACTGACGACTGCGGTAACACCTCGACACTGGCTCCCACACAATCAACCCCCCACAAGGTCTCTGGCAAATCACGTCAACAAAACCGCAAAAATCGAGGTGCAAAAAACTAAAAACACAAAAACCGTCATCAACCGAAAAACAACAAAACGAGAAATAGAAACGAAAACGCAAGCTCCACAGGCACATAAAACTCAAAGACTGGGAAGGAGGCGCCTAGACACTCCATAATATAAAGGGAGAACGGAAGACCCAAAGCCTTACGAAGACAGGACGTCCCCCAGATGCTCAACTGCGCCCCAGCCCCAGGCCCACACGATAGCTCATGAGTCCCCCCAGACCGTAGACTCGGCGGCAGACCCCCCCCCCCCACCTCGACAAACAACAAGGGGGAGCTGAAGCCAAAACAGAACAAGCAAAGAAAAGAGAGGTGACACACCTCGGGGGGCTGCAGAAGAACGTCGGTGAAAACGTTTCCCATATAAAAACAAGCACATCTCACGGCTAAACATACCCTGTTCGCTGCTTCCTAGACGGGAAACTGCCTAAGGAACGAGACGGCCAGGCTCAGCGAAAAAAAAAAACCCACAGAGACCAGTGCATTTTTCAGTTCATTCCTTCTCTAAAAAAAAAAAAGATCCACCTTTAACCAATACTGATCAATTTTAGAGGGTACACTGTAAAACTTAAGTGTTTATGGTTTTACAACAGTTATTAAACACGTTAGACTTGGTAGCGAAACACCAAATAAAAAACCACTTTTTGTCAAAAGGGGTATTTTTTCTTTGACGCACTGCTCCTATAAATCACTAAAAGCATTGAAATTCAGCGCTGTTTTCCCACATTTTTAAATCAGAGAATGTGAATTTCTAACGTGAACGCCATAACGCCGTTTAACAACATATTATCCTAAGTGTTTAGATACTAAAATAACCGTTTTGTGTTTATTTTGAACACTATAGTGTTAATCTTCTAATGCCTTGGTGTTATGGGTTTTAACTTCTAAACCCTTGGTGTTTATTCTCCTAAACGCTGCAAAGGATAGTGTTTTTAAAAGCGTTAAGGCGTGCATGTTAAAAATGTCCTTGCTCTGATTGTAAAATGGGCAAAAACGTATGCGAATTTCATGCTTTTTAGTCGATTTATGGCAGTGGTCTACGAAAATACCACCTTTTGACCAAAAATTTGTATTTTTTTTATTTTTGTTTGTTTTCGTTAATGCGTCTAGTTTTGTAATAACTGTTCAAAATCTAACACTTAATTTTTACAGTGTATAGTTGATATGGGGAAGCTTGCTTAATCACCATTGAGGTGGGCTTTTATAGATTGTTCATTACAACTACTGTGACATTAACTTTCACAAATCTCAAACAACTCATGAACATTTCAATCAAAAGTTCTAACAGAATTCAAGAAACTGTTTTGCTTATTATCATAGGGTTTCAAGAGCTGTTCCTTTGTTCACACACACACACTCATGGTTTTAGAAAGGTAAAGTATTCTCATACATTAGTAAAATGTTTAATACTATTTGGTTACCACATGGAACACTATTTGCTCCTAGATTCATGCGGTGAATGTCTTTGGGGTCCATAATTATAATACCTATGAAATTCATACAGACAGTCTGCAGAACTTTGTTTTAAGAACAATTCAACAACTCAGCCTTCTAACGCTTAATTAAAGGATCATTTTGTGATCCATAGCCTCATCCACTCCTCCCCAACTTACCTAAATAAGTTGAGATTTTTGTATCATCTGAAATGTTACCTTAGCATTTCCTGTGTGCTAATGTGTTTGTGCAAATTCAAATGTCCTCAAGCAAGAAATTTGCAGTTTCGTATTTTTTCTTATGCAAAACCGTCCTATGGGACACTGTGATTCAAGTAACACCAAAAGGCAAAATCAGAATCAACTTCAAACTGGTAATACTTGAACAAGTGCTATCAAGTGAACCCATATTAAGCAAAACATTAGGGTCTCGAATCACAAAATAGCACCTTTAAACACTGGCCAATACCATTTCTTTCGTCAAATTATTCACACTGTACCCAAGTTCCCCACTTTTTTCAGTGTCATAATATTTTCTCCATTCACCACAAGGTATCAAAGACCCGGCTTGTTTCATTAGACAATTTCTCCCCTAGTGATGGGAGGTTACACTTCCTTCACACGCTCTTCTTACTCTTCGGCTAGAAGTGTCAGCTTCCTTCGGTGCATTGATGAATTGACACAATTTAAGCAGGCTCCTGATAAAACAAGGCTTTACGAGGCTCATCTACCTTATACTATATTATTGATAGCCCATTAACAGACACATGAACCCCACAGCATTTGCCACCTGGCGCTGTTGTTAGAGCATACGGTTTTTGTTAGCTCCTCGCTGGAATCTGCTGGTTTTACAAAAGTCCTAATGTAAACATTTTTAAAATGTTTTGTAAGCTTACAATATTACATTCTAGGATGACAATCCTGATTAATCACTCAGTTTGTTTTTCAAATTAAAATCAAAGCAAATAAAGCATTTATTATCGTATCGTTAAATATATTATGTGGGATGTGCTATTTTACTAGCTACTTTGTGGTTGTAAATTGAGAATATTTAATATCCCCTATTTATTTTTAATTTACAAACTTGTTTAAATAAAGGCTGACTCAGATATTCCTGAGAGGGCACCCTCAATTTTCCAAAAAAAATTTTTGTGTTTTTTGCATTTACTTAAATGCCTTGTTCCATATACTAATCACTGTGTGAAATTGGCTAAGCTTAAATCAAATTCCTTCATAATAGAACATCGCAACTTTGTTGATAAAATTCCGTATCCGGAATTTTTTTTGTTGTACACAGTATCCTATGGACGTCATACTACACTCATGTTTACTGCATCAAAGCAAAACGAAAAAATCCGATTCATCTCAATTTCGGAATTGTGCTTTATTAGGTTGCTATCTTAGTTTTTAGTTGACTATTTTTCATTAATTACCAAAAAACTAATCATTGTCAAATCTCTGATCATACTTAAGCTATCTACTGATTACAGCATTCCTTAAAATTAACAATAAAAGAAGTTGAAAATGTTTTGGTTTGTCCAAAGGGTTTTTTCATAGAATCGATGAGGGATGTTGTTTGGTTATACACAAATTGGCATCTGTAATTTTTTTTTTATATTTTATTAATGGGAGGGCCTTATATGCACGATTCTAGCAGAAGCTATGATGATGCTAAATTCATGCACTCGAGGATCATTGGTAAATGTACTTACAACCGCGTAGAAATTTTGGGTTTTTTGGTTTTTTTTTTTTCATTTTAAGGTCAATTTTGAGGACCAAATGGGGGGATAGAGTCCACACAAACTTCTTGAACAAATGCTTACTGTCATAAACCAATACCATTGATCAGCATTCAGCTTCTGAATAAGGTCAAATGAACACTTATGACTGAAAAATATATTGAAAAAAAATACAAGACCAGAAAAAGGGGGAAAAGTAAAAGTGGACATAAATGAGGAAAAATATCCTCCATCCTCATGACGCTTAAGATCGAAATAACCCTTACGGAATAGGTCAAGATTTTTTGTCAAGCTCAGTTGACTTACATTCATACAATATTGTACATACTCAAAATTCCCGAAAAATAATACAATTTGATGTAAAATTACAATAAGGCATTTTATTTTTGCTTTCTTGACATACAAAGAAAACGGGCGGATTCTTTCCGCATGTGAAACGTCTTCATTGATCCAAAGCGCCCAATTTTTTGCCTCTCCTCTTTGACGTCAAAGTGATGACCAAACATCGTGTGACTCGATTGTCATTGCTGACACTGTACTATTGATGGATTAATGAAAGTAATAATAAAATTAGAAAAATAAAGTTACGAGAATGACATATGTTGTTTCATTTCGTTGTGTTGTTTTAATATTATTGAAGTGGCAACACTGCGATCATGATAGGTCCCCACAACGACGTAATTATGGATGGTCCTCACTTTGACGTCACATTTGCCTGCGCATGGTTGATTTGTCGAATCGTTTTCGAGTACGCTATTGGGCTGACAATAAAGGGGCGCAAATTCTCAACAATGTGACAATTTTCAACTTATTTGATTTGATATGTAATTCTACTACGTTCTTAACTTTCCATCCGACCAAATTTCCAATATTCCAGTGTCTGTCTACATATTTCCTTAAAACCAAAATGCTCCATTATGTACACAATTTAAATACTTGGCCTGTGAGAAATCATTTTTTTCTACAGTAGATGAAAAATACTTTGGACAAGATGCGCACGGAACCTCTTAAAGGCGCAAAAGCTAGTTCTGAGTTCGGCGGCATTCTTCGATCGACCATTCCGTCGCGAAAACGATGTATGCGATGTTCCTCCTAACCTGACCTAACGCATTCCACGCACGCTCCGCGGTGTTCGATTCGTCCCACAAATTTTTAATCAGCCATAACTCAGTCAATATTTTAAATAAAAAATTAATATTTTTAATCCCATAATAAGGATACTATAAATAATAGCCACAGAGGGTGTATTGAGTCAATCCCACAATGCCCAGTTTTGGGAATTTCATTCACCTTCAACAGGGTATGTGATCCCACAAAATCCTATTCTTACATCAACATAAAACTCCTGACCGTTGGAGTTCTATTGCTCATTTTCGCCCACAAAGCATTAGTACTTAGGGATTTTTAGCATATTATGACATGTCCTGGTGTTTTAACTTTTGGAGCACTTTTATCCCTAATTACTGACCTAAGTTTTGTACAGTACAGTATAGGCACATTGCAATGCTTGTGGGATTGATTCAAAACCCCTCTGGAGGTAGATTGAAAATACAAACATCAACAACACTGCTAACACTTTGATTCGACTTGCAAAGTATGTTCAAATTCAAACCTACCAAACTATAAGGGAAATTGGTAATGACACTAAGTCTGTGCAACTCCTGTAGCTGCTGCAGCAGCACAGCATTATGCCCGATTACCGGAAGAATTACAATGAACTAAAATCTCCTAGTAATACGACAAAATATCAAGATCATTAAACGAAAAGGTGAACGTGCCGCGGTCCCTCTAAGTGGTTACAGAAGCGTGACTGCCAATTACTAAAACAAATGTGCGTGAGCGGAAGTGTTGAGGATGACCTCTTTGGCGGTATCCCCCATAGCAACACGACACGTAAAGTCCATGCGATGCGGCAGTTTCAACTGTTCGTCCACCACATTCACACCTGTCAAATGACTTGGCGGTGCTCTTGACAGTTGGCGTACAGCTAACCGACAGATAATGCCACCCTGGCTGTGTCTTGGTCATGTAAGTATTAATGTTTCATCATGAAAATGCCAGTAAATTTATGACTGTACATTTGCCTTTAAAGCTTTAAAGCAGTATTCAAAATGTGACATGATGAATAGAATGTCACAATTGAATAAGCTATCAATATAGGAATAATATAGTATAGTAATGATCAATTTTGTATATCATAGAAGCTCCTCAAACCTTGGATAAAATGCCCAATTGAATGCATCACAAGAAATTCACAAGTAAATATCGCAATTCTAAGTAAATATTTAAGATTTTTTTAAAAGGTATGTACTTCACTTGTCCTTTGCTTGGAAAAACCTATAGGGGCCTTCACAGACCTACTATTTAATGGGTCATTTCAGCCTGCCACTATCGCCACTATCTCTACCACATCACTTAAAATTTTCACTGCTTTGTACTACACTCTCAATAACATAAATGGGCAATTTGATCTCGCGCACAATCCCTTCAAAATGATGCTTTTTATTCCTGCAGATTTGATTGACGTTTAAAAAATCACTTTTTGAAACTGGAGCCAAGTCATGGAGGACGGGGCATGGGACTGTGATTCTTCTCGATGACAACGACTAAAAATAAAAGGTATAATGGTTTTCTGTGCTCATTAACATGAGGAGAAATTACTTTTTGACTGCAGGGTGCGTTACCTAAACCAGATAAACATTATCACATTATCCAAATAACGGTTTACTGCCGGGAGAGCCTTTTAGGCGATGCTCAACACCACTTTTCAACATTCATAATGTGATTTCCTTTCATCAAAACACCATCTTTACTTTATTTTGCTGATTTTGTATTTTGTTGGAATTTTGCTATGTTGCATTACGTCTTTTTTCAACTGCACTTCAAATTTTTACATTTAATTAACAGGATACTTTCCTTATGAAACCAAACCATATATAACCTTGGAATCTTATTTTTGCGTCATGAAAAACCCCTTTAATTTCACAGTAATGCCTAACTTGGTTTTCAATCCCTTAAAGCAAAAGGTTTATACTAATGTTAAATTTTTTAAAGTGGTCACCATCAATTTTCACATATGAACTTCATAATACAACATACAACTGCTCTTCCACTCTGTTCACAAATTACAATGGTTAAGGTACCTTTCCATGATTTCACCCAGCACATTCTTTTTTAAGAAAATACATAAACTTTCATGTGCTTCTGATCATGGCTCGAAAAAGAGTGGGTTTGGGAAGCTCCTTCCAGGAAAGTTGGCCATGTTGGAGGAAACCTGGCCATTTGGAGGGAATTTATACAATGAAGATGTAGTGGGGAAATCTGTGAGAAATGTGACCTATCTTCCAGGGTAATTTACATTTTTTCAACCCCTGATTCTGATGAATTTTGATGTTATAAGCAAAATAGCCAAATTCATCTACAAAAATGACAAAAACTAAATATGCACATAAGATTAGGCTAAGACTCATATGACATAAAAATCTTAACTTTTGTGGTTACATTGGGGATAACTTGCAGGTCAAAGGGGGTAGATAATTGTGTGTGTGTGTGTGTGTGTGCATGTATTTGTGTGCATGTACACAAATTCAAGTTAACTCAATTTTGCAAATAAATTCTTAAAATTGGCAGCAGTCTTTAAGAACAAGAATATTTAACCAGCTTTTGTAGTGTAGTGTTATGCAATGCATTCTCTCGTGCTGTTACCAGCTGCAAGGGTGACCATGCTTAAGGCAAATGTATGTAAAGGGTGAATTGGCATGATATACAAAATAACAGTGACACTGTCATCTCTAGTTCCTTTGTCAGTATATTTTAACCTTGATATTACACATATATTTCATTATATTCATAGGGTTATGATGTAATTAGTCACCGACATGGTCAGAAAAGTAAAAGGTGTATACAAATATATACGAGGTCAATTTTGATTGGCTACTCAGAGGTTATTAACATATATTGAGCCAATCAGAGATAGTGTAAGAAAGGTGGTAGACCTAATTAGTTAGTTAAAGGATCCCGATTCAATTGGAGTCAATGGGGCTATACAGTGACATTTGCTGTTTTGTCTTATCCATAGACATCATCACTCAGATATACACCCTAAACCTAGGCCTCACCGCTACCATGCAATTTACAACTTTCAAGCCTCAGGGGGTAAACTTGCTCCACACTAGATGAACCTAATTTTAAATACAATATCATGCGAACATACAAACTTTCCTTAAATGTTTTGTAATTTGCCTCTATTTGAATTTTGCAATAATATAGTTTCACATGATTTGCACATTTCATATATTTAAGCTTCTTTTGTCGTACATTGTAGTGAGGCCTAAAGCGACATACGCTATATAAATAACTTTATTATTACATTTGGTATTATGTTACCAGTAGTATTGAATGAAAAACAAAATATTATAACAACATGATTAATGTAAATTTAAGTCTATTTGATTACAAAATAATGCTTTATCCGAAATTTTCTTTATTGCCACACGCACCACATCAGTGAACAAATCCGTGTTAATAGTATTTTCCACTTTTATCATAAAGCTTGGTTATCAAATTTAAATATCAATACCTTTTAATGATAAATCTTACATTTAAGTGTGTATCAGTAGACTGGATTTTTCTGGATTTTTTTAAAACAATAATGTGGACTGAAGCAGAAAATTATTATGATTAAAATTAGAATTAAAGAAAAGAAAGAATGTTACATTTTAAAATTTCTCTGAAGTTTTTAAACACTCTCATTGTCATCATCATCATCATGATTGTGGTCATGGTCATCGTCTTGGTCATTGTCATTGTGGTCAAGTTGCATATCTGCAACTTGATAGTATATAATTGATAAGTTAACAAAAACTCATGTTAGATTCTCACTTGAATTCAAGATTTTTTTTTGAATTTTTTTTTTGTACCTGAGACAAATCTTACAACCATGTGTTGCTTGTGCTTGTGACCAGGCGGGTGACACTGTGTACAAATGCCCATAGACAATTTTGATATCGATAGTGATAGCGCCACCATTTTCGATAAGCTACATAATTAATTATGCATAAATGTATTCATGACGTAAACCGGTGGATGTCATAGCGTAATAGCGCCACATACGACTGGCTAACTATAAGCTACAGATTTCATGCAGATCAGTGTGCAGTACGCATCATTCTCTTGATCGAGTGTCCTATCCCGATTTATTTAGGATCCCTGTCGTGACCCCTACATGAGGGGCCCCAAGGGTCCAAGACCCCAGTTTGGGAAACCCCGCCTTAAGAACATACTATACAACCATTATCCTCCATATAAAACTACACAGTTCTGTAGCTAGCCATCCCTTTAACTTGTTGCCATCTGCCTACTACTGCATAGGTAATCCAATCTTACTGAACATTTGTCACATTTAATTGTCACTCTTCTCCTTACCTCTATCATAAATCCTAGAGTAGAGGACTTAAACCCACAATCTGATAATAACAGATCTCCATTAACAAATGAACACCACTGTCACACACTTAGCCTCCCACAAATTGCTTTCGTTTTTTCAGGCCTCTGCGCTCTCTCTTACATTTTTCGTATCATGGAGTACGAAAAACATTCCTCGGAGTCGTTTCTATAGTAGCACAAGCAATTTTTATTCCTCTGTGAAATACTATGGGACGTGTTGCTGCAAAATCAAGTCTAACCGGACAAATTGATTTGGCTATGTCTACTTCTTTGCCGTCTGCTGAAGGCAAGACTTTAAAAAAATGACAACATTTTAAAAAACGACTTCCAATTTTGCATTCCTCTAAAGGTGAGCATTCAAGTCAGTAAGTATTAGCTATAAGCAAGTCCAAAGATGATCCAAGACAATTTTTTAATGTTATTTTCCCAAACAACTATTCATAACCCATTAGTGAATGCTTAACGATGAGAAACATAGTTCACAATTTTTTATCAACATCCTGCACGCAAATATACATCTAGTACTAGCATAACGGTTGAAGCGGTCAGAGTGTCTGCATGATTCCATCAAATTACTGCTTGTATATGGTCTCAATTTAAATTGTATTGGTCATGAGCTGTTTTTCTGCAGTAACTGGAGGGGGTCGTGGGGAGAGGCTGTGCCTAATCTGAGGTTGATATTAAATGGGTCCTTTTACTTCCAATTTTTGCCAAGTTAGGATCCATAGTTTTGACTTAAATGCCATGTTGGACCCAACTGTAACACAAATTTCCCATCCTCTCTGAGATTCCCCATTGTCCTTAAGCATATTAGCACATTTTTTGAAGATCGCCCCCAATTTTTTTCAACAAATTGAGATTTTTACACGGTTGCATTGGTACTGGCTATAAACCTATACCTGTGAATGGTTAAGCTCGAAGTGTCTGTGTCTTACAACGAAGGGAATTTTTGGTAATTAGAAATATTATTATCGGGAATCCCCCATAATAATTCACCGGTGCTGGAACGGCCTTCCAATGTGAACTAGCCGTGAAAACGCCTGTACCGTGTCTACGCTCCTCCATTAGCTGTTTTATTTGTTCATGCAAGTCAAGTTGAGGTTAGTTCCTTGAGGTGGCCCTATTTCATCATGGACGGACATAACCATAGCTTTTCCAGCCTACGTTAATCCAATCCTGGATCAATTCTAATTACAAATGGCTTATTTTATGATAATACCATTTTTTTTCGCATTCTCGTTCAGAGGTATAGTTTCCTAGACAATTTACAACGTAACTGTGGTCCAAATATCAAATTTTGAAAAGTGGGGCGCCTCTTCAAAATGTGCCATTATTGCTTTAACCAGATTAGGTGATTTTTGATTCCATATTGCTGAAATTTGCCTGTGGGAATAAAATATTCCTGATTTGGCAACAAAATATTAGAAAATTTTGAAAATGACCCATCTCCATATCAAAATGCCAGGACTGTATTTTGAAAATGAATGTCAGCTGTTTAATCGTTTCTATCTTCCACGTCCATACAGCTGCCGTGGAGCTGTTATAACATTTTTTTAAAAGCCTAGCTTCCCGCAGTACAAGGCGATTGCTTTTCCATCAAAATTTAGCCCCATGGATTTTAGTACATTTGCCGTTGCGAAAGACAATTATATACACATACTGGTCTTATCGACTTTTTTTGACTTTTTTGAAGATTTTTGCATATATGTACTTATAATGTTATGGGCTGTACATCAAAAGTTACATCTTGAAAGTGGCCCTAATTATAAGATATTAATTAAGAATTTAAATCAATAAGCTCAAAACTGCATATCGCGATTTACATACTGTCGTATTTTCATTTACACGTAATTTCAATAGCTGTATAATTAACGCTGTTCTAAGGACAAGCTGTTTATGCTTTTCACTTACAGATCTATGTGCGTCGTATCTGCCTCATGCTTGAACATGAAGTGTTTCACATAGAATCTATCTGAATGCATTGAAATATATCGTGAAATAACCTCGAGTGTGAAAATACAACTTGTTTTTCGTTTTCACATACAAGCTTATGACTCTAGCTTTGTATCAGGAAAACAATTACACTTCAAAACTCATCAAGGTTACAATGTTTTCTTCATAAGGCCCTGACACTCATTATTAGTTTTTCGTCGCCCTCCGCGTTATGATTTTTGGGCCGCGATATCGAATCAAAATCTTAAATAATTCATGATTTTGAAAAACTCTGTTCAAGCGTCACCTTTTCAGTCGATATCGGAATTTTTGGTAGGAAACCTTTCTCGGAAGTCTCGGAAATGATCTAAAAATAGCAGACATGCCAAGTAGTACGATATTCCGTACGGAATGATCGAATACGGACGTACATTTTCCCGGCAAAAAATACGGAATGGTCCGCGTTACTAAAAACCATAACAAATAAAGAGTATAAAAAGTCAGACTACAGAAATAAATTTTAGGAAAGAGGGCATATCTTTTCAAAGTGAATACAAGAATGTAGATTTGGGAAGATTTCCGCAATAAAGTCTGTTAAATGGTTTCCGACAGCGTTGTTCTTCCGAACTGCGATGGTTCACCCACCTTAATATTTGATTTAACCATTTACTGCTGTCTGCTATATGTCTTCAGATGGTGTTGTAGTTACTTATTTAACTGCAGTGGTCCAAGGTAGACCTACAAAACATGTATTGTACTAGTAGTTTAAATTTTCACCACAATGTATTGTTGTTATGGTTTTTGTTTAAAGCTCTTATGCTTTGAAAGTTAGACTTTAATACTTTTCAAATACTCTATATGGGACTTACTTCCTACTGACACTTCCTTAAATGGGAGCTGTCAGACGGTCGGAGCTCTGCGAATTTTTCTGGAAAAGGTGGATTTTAAAGAGCTCTATCTCATGATGCAGTTCATATGTACATAGGTAGCTTAGTTTTTTTCAAGTTATGGAGCTTTTTAAAGTAAGACTTTAGTTCATTTTTATGTGGCTATTGTATAGGCTATACAATATTCTCCATATGGCCTAAGCCTGTTTTTTTTTTAGGAAAGCAGTAATTTAACGAGCTCTCTCATGATGCAATTGTATAGATTGTCGTTTTTCAAGTTATGATCCTTAAATTTTAGACAGTTTTTCTTTTTCTTGTAATACCAGAGCATCAATGATGCAGACGCCTATCAAGTGATGGTATTCAAAGAGGAAATGTTTTGTGACACCCTTACTTTACTACAATGACAAATCCTATGATAAACAAATTAACTTGGTACAAAAAATGCTGGTAATTAAAACACGGGGTTCTCAACCTCTCGTCTTGGGCCCCTTTGTGATCACAAAATGTTAACAATTTGTGATTCGATCTGGGAAAACCCGCCACATGTGGGAAATTTATATTTTGAGGTTTTTACTATCACTGCAGAGTTTGAAATATTAAGTTTCCATAACTGTTTACTTCTTTGATACACACGTCAAAATTTACGCCTTACACAATCTGACAAAAAATAAAGTCAATATAACAGATTTTAAGTCTATTTTCTTTATTTTTTTCAAAACTGTCCTGTGCGACATGTGGCGGTTTTCCCCAGATCACATCACATTTGTATGATGGTGTTAAGGCCATAAAGTGGTCAATGGTGTCACTCTCTGAACACCCACCCCATGATCAGTGGCTTTTCTGACTCAAGCATTGGCTTGCATCGGCTCAATTGTTTACTGAAGAGAAACAAATTAATATAATTTACAAAAACTTCCAAATTACCTTTAATTTGGCACCTGAGCTTTGACACAATCTGTTAACACCCCATATTGGGGTTCAAACCGCTGAAATCGTGACCCACAGATATGGGTCCAAGTCAGCGTTAGTGATTCTTCTAGCTGCATTTGGTTTCAATGCATTGGACCTTTGAATCCAATCGTTAAACCTGATTATGGATTTTGGGGCAGTGACTTCTGCCAGATTGGTGATTATAGCAATTTATCTGTGACAGAAAACAAATTCATACACTTTCAAAGAATGGCCCCCCTTAAAACAATGTATAAAGTCTTGTGCACTCCCGTTTGGTAATACGGGGGGGGGGTAGCGTCCCACCTGGAACTTTTTAAAACAAAACTCTGGTCACTGATGGGTAAATAAAACAACCACAACATGTAACAGGAAAAAATTAAAATCAGTGTAGGCTGATTCAAAATAGCAAGTCCAAAAACCAATTTTTGCAACGCGCACCAATTCCCCAACAAAAAAAAAAAAAGAAACAACACTTCCTGAAGACCTGTTCCATAAATTTGTTCATAATGGAAATCAATCAATACATTTACATTGCGGATTTTTTTTTAAAGTTACTCGAGTACCACTCAAGTTAACTACAAGTCCACTAATTAGTTAATTAGCTAAATTAGCTAATATGTATGCAATCATGCTTCGATACATGCATGCCATACATCATACACGCACACATGCACACACATCACACACCCTCACATACACACACACATACAAATTGGTTTTCTTGATCTTGCTCTGACAAACAGATTTGTTCAATTGTTAATTCTTATTTTTGACATTTGTTTACAACACACACACACACACCTGCAGTCACACACCTACCACATGATGACGCCAAGAACGGGCACAACGCATAGACATGGACCACATTATGACCATACACGGACACACATACACACACAGGAATTCCAGACATTTATTTTAAATTTGAGAAAGAATTTTGATTTTACGGGTAGCGTGATATTATACTGAGCATCACTAGTGTTAAATTCTTATTCTGAGGAAATATAAACCAATTTTTAAATTACTCGGTACGAAATGTTGCATTATTTAATGCTAATACCATATTTTACAACTACTAGTAACTAGCACATTGCAATGCACACTGCCCAAGGATACGAGTGTGTTACACCAACATACATGGGGTGTGTCCTTGCTAAGTCTGAGTAGCTAGTGTAAATAAACATGCCTCAACTGACTACACAACTAAAGTAAAACATTAGGCTGCATATGGTACAAACTAGCCTTATTAACATAACCGCTAGGACAAGTGTGCTGCATGCGAAAAAAAAATGCCTACTAATTGTCACTTGGAAATCAGGGCAAAATACAAAAGTACCCCCAAAACCCAATTTGCACTCAAAATTTCAAAAATTTGTTGCATAGAAAGCACCATCAATTTCAATACCTGCATAACTGTGATTTTCACAAGATTGAACAAGATACAAAGTACTAGTTTCTATTTTAGTGGGCTCCCTTGACAGAAAATCTTCTACTCGATGGGAACACCTATCTATTGATAGCTGATAAAAAAAACATAAGGACTTAGTTCCTAACTGACAGTTCCTTAATTGGGTGTCGGACGGCGAGCTCTGGTCATTTTTTTCTTGAAAGTCTGTATTTTCAAGAGCTCTATCTCATGTAGCAGTTCATATTACAGAGGTGTCTAGTTTTCAAGTTATAACCTTTAACATAGTTTTTGACTTTTACATCTAGAACCTTTTCATGTCGTACCTTTTCTTTTCAAGAAAACCTCTGTGGACAGTTTCCTTTAAATGGAGAAAAATTGTCTTTAAGACTTATTAACCATCTTTTGCACCAAATTGGCCTATTCACTACACTGACATTGCTATTACAGGCCATAGAGGAACTTTGGGCCAAAAATTGGCTAATTTGCAAGAATACTGATTTGGGGTCAAAATCTGATTTTTCGTGTCTAGAATACGAAAACTGTAATTCCAAGTTGGTGCATTTCCTGAAATAGACTCTATAGATGTGACTCCTTTGGCAAATTGTGTAGCTTCCAAGGCCAGTTTTTTTAGGCAAACTGGAAATGCGCAAATGAAACGAACAAAGTTCCTTAAGCTCTGGAAAAATGGTGAAATAATGAAATCCTGCAAATAATGAATAGTTCCCTCATTATGGGCTGAAAAAAATGTGACGGTATGCCGTCGAAGGGTAAAGGGGGGGGGCCAATTTAAAATTTAAAAAGTAAATTGTAATGTTTAATTACATAGTAACAAATCTGAAATCTCCCGGTAGAATTGCAATGGCGATTTTCTTCGAAACGGCATTTCGTCAGATAAGACAGTATGTGATTGGGGTGACACATAATCGTCTGATGAGATTCCACTGTGTTTCTGAGTTGAAAAAAAGATTCACACGTGGGGGTGGGATTATTTACTCACTCAATTCCGAACCAAGACAAATCAATGTCATAATAACTCATCCCAAATTTACCCAAAAGTTTTCCAGAGGTATAGTTACAACCTCAATACACATTTTGTAGTGTTCTGTTTCTCCTTAGACCTAGACAATCTTTTATTTACCCCTTATTTTGTGGAATAATCCTAGTACTTCAACAGTATATAGCGAATGTCACATGCAAGTCTACTTATATTAGAGCATCAGTTGCAGTCCGATTACAATGAGCCAAAAATAGTGTGCAAATCTATCACTTGTACAGAACTCACTAACACTGGCTGTAATTTTCCATGACCCACCCACGTGGGTGGACAACTCCCCATGTCAGTGACCTGATTATTGCACTGATTACGGAATGAGGATGTGTCATTTAGTAACCTGATCATAGCACTGGTTGGTTAATTATGTTATTACATTGACCTGGATGAGCAGCTCATCATATGGTACTGTACAGCACAGCACCACCTGTAGGCTATAATGGTATTTGTTTGTGTTGTGTGGTGGTGATGGTGTGGATAGGGGCTATACAGAGGGGGATGGGGATATGAATAAAGATTTTCCATCCTCTATTTGTGTTATATACAATGAATTGAATATACGCAGTAATATTAATCATTAGGTCAAAGTTACAATGTAATGTTAAAGCATTGTACTCACTGGAATCATGATCACATGAAATAAGTGGGACATGCAAATCAAACATTTCACTTTTTAGAGGGGTGTTTACCCTTTAGAGAACCTGGGTCCCTCCCTGAGATTCAGCAGTCCAAACATGTTTTATTTGGAATAATTCCGTTTTAGACTACTGAATTCACACCAGCGTTGCAACTGGAACACCCATTTAGAGTGCAACAAGGTCGGTTTCTAATTTCCAAAAGTACAGTGATTGAGTTTTTTTTTTTGTTGTTTGTTTTATCATCTTTAAAGCATAAATAGTCATCCCCTTTGGCCCAGGTTATTAGAAATAAAATACCAATGCATCATGCCTTTATTTGTCCGTTTTATATGCCTTATACAACATTGCGCTCACAATTGACGCGTGACCTCTTGTGCCTAGTTTGCATTTAAAGTATAGGGGCTTTACGAGTTTAGCATCTCTGTGCCAAAGTTTATGCTCAAATTCAACGGAACTTCACACATAAGGAAATGTTTTTTCTTTTCTCATGGTTGCAAATTTTAAAACAAATGGTCATCTGGATATGCTGTGCGTTCATGTATGAGACCATGTCCAGGACCATATCAGAACTATCCTTCTTAAAATATCTGTGCACAGCGAATGGTACTTCACGTCTAACATTTTGGCCCGAGTACGGCAGTATGACCGTAATATTCTGAGCCGTAAATAGAAAAACGATTTGACGCTATGTACTTGGAACTTTCTGTCAATCAAGCTCATGCTTTCCTTATTTGTATGCAAACGAAGGATCGATTGGACCTTGGGAAGATATGCGGTTGATGTTATATGTAAGTGAACTTCCTGATGGCCAAAATACACCGCTCACCCAAGTTAGCTGCATGTTTGGGCACGTGTTTACTCAAGTGGTGGCGGACTCGCCGTTATTCGCTGAGGCATGTCACTGCTAAAATTACATAATGGTTAACAGGTCGCTGGGTTAGGGCCACAATACGCCAGTTTAGTTGTGTAAAGGTCGTGGCGTATTTTTGCCGTGGCGATACTGCACGTGGTTTTCCTAATTAGTCCTTCATACGGGCACTCCTGGTCAGTTCTTCATGTATTACAGCCATATGCCTGTTACAGATATAGCCTGGTCTGTATGTGCATTACAGTCATTTTGCCGAATGCCCTTTTCTCTTTCTCATTTTTTTTGTGGGCGCCAGCATAGCTGGGCAGGACCACTTTGCAATCTGTTGTAAAGACGTATTCAATCATTTTTAATCTTGATACCTCACTTTAGTGTAGAGTTAATTTATTTAGGAAATAACCGCATAGATTGCTGTACAATTTAATTTCTGGTAACCATAAACAAGCCATACTTTGCTTGTATCATTGTGAACATTAAAATAATTGACCACAATTTGTGGATATGAAAAATATATGTTTTTACTAATCAACCAAAAATCTCACATTAGATGGGATGGGTGGTGGTGTCCAGATGATGATCAAATATACCTTTGAATCACATATAACCACGATTTATCAAGTTCATTATACAGATTATTGTTATATAAACACCTGTTTTATACCTGTTGTGTATGTTTGGATCTAATATATGAATAGTGGTTAATGTCAAAACATTAGGGCCAGGAAGAGGCAAATACACAACATTAACACTGTTTTTGGGAGGCATCCTGAATGTGGCCTTTCACACCTGCTGGAAAGCCATGCTTGCAATATGTCTCTAAAAGGTGCAAATGTCGATATTGTGGTGATAGAGCAGAAACGTGAAAGTATATATCTGTACCATTCAGAGCTTAGTTGGCAAGCCACAAAATTCAGGCTGTAACACCTTTGATGTGTCTGTGGTTTGCTACTTACATGATGTTTGTGGTATGGGAATTGATGTAGTCAAATAATGAACAAGAATGTGGGTACTGCACTGTTATCAACAGGTGGCTGTATTTGCTACATAGTTTCAAGGTGTATGTGACGCCAAGGTCAATGGAAGGCCAAGGTCACCTTCTCTTAATTTATGTTTTCTCAACTGAAAAGTGACAGATTATGAGAAAACAGCAGTGTTTCAAAGATGAAATCTCCCATTGTACATGTTGTGGTTATTTTGTGCTCATTTGGTTAGACTTTGGTCTATCACTTATTGACGGTTTTCAGGATACCTGTAATTAAATGACAGACATGCAAAAATTGTTGGTTTTTTTAAATTTTTTGATTTAGCAAATCACTGAAATTACCTTTAATTGTATTCTAAAATGCATCCTGGAAGCATTTCGCTTATTCCTTTCCACCAAGTTTTTGATTCATCATAATCAAATATGCTAGTTATTATTATTATAAAGGGGAGAAAATTCGCGTGCAACCAACTTCCTACACTGGAAACGGAACACGATCAACCAGGTAAACAGTCATAGTAATCCGCCGAGCGTACTTGTGTTTTAAAATAAGACCAAAGTCGAGGACTGGACTAGAAGATGAGCTTGTGTGTTTTAAATCGTAACAATTGCAACCAGGCAAGCGCTATACATGATATGGGTCTGCGATTAATTGTGACACTTCTTAGCCTAATCATAACATACTTTCAACCATAGGAGGGGGGAACTAATTATGTACATTACATATAAATTGACCAAAAATACCACAATTCGTGCTGTGTTTATTGACAAAGAGGAACAAAAATAGGCCCACTAGGAATCCCCGTTTGAAAATAATACAACATTAAAGGGACACAATGGCCTGAAAAAAAATATTCAGACACAATGAAATGGACCCCTACTGAAATCACTTTAGGTACAAAATTTGAAATACAATTTTGATGTTTATCTGTTAAAACCAGGCATGAGGTACAGGAGATTCCTGCCACAGAAAAATCAAGGGGGGTGTGACATCCCTGACAGATTTACAGACTTTCTTCAGATACCAACATTTTGAAACACTTTCATTAAAATCTGGGGTTCTGGAGACGAGGCTATATAATATAGCGGACCACTGCCCTTGATTTACTCTTTAATTTAAATATTGCTTATAAATGGAAATAGGAAACATGTTAGCCAAAATTCAGAATACTAACATTACAAGTCATTGAGCTTCATTGTTATTTCTAGCACCCCAAAAGCACCATGAGGGGCAGGTTTTTGCCTATTTTTCCAACAAATGAGTGAATATTTATTTTAATTTTGACTTTTCTTTTATGGCCTGGAGGCTCTAATTAAGGATAAGGTGCTGCTAGGTTTCATTTTAAACAAAAAATTATTTTTTTAAAATAATAATAACCTTAAAAAATGATGATTAAGGGGGAAATAATATGACGAATCTCATGGGAAAACGGTTGCATTTCCAGAATTTGGGTCTTTGTTAATAAGTCTTTCAACAATGCTTCTGGAACAAACGGTAATATTTGATAGGGGCCCGTAGCTGGCAGTTGGGAATATAGGTTTTGCATCTTTCCGTTTTCTGTTCTATGAGATATTTGCCTTTCAAACATCGAAAAAATAGGAGATGAAAAATCAATGTCCGAAACACAACTCAAAATTATAAAAAAAAATTAAAAAAAATTTAGCAGCTTGAATTCTCCGAATATCAAGTTTCTTGTTGTGAAACATGTGTAGAAATCATGTAAATAAATAATAAAAAAGTAAAATTTTTGATATTTTGAAAATACATAACATATGTCCGTGGAAACCTTGTTTATTACGTTATCCTTCACAAAGCAGTTCCAAAGTTTGGTAAAAAACTTTATAGATATGATTGGCATTCTATTTCAAGGTAAACATAATGCGGCAGTTGGAAAAAGTGGTGTCTTCAGTTCACAATGACTATTCAAAAGTCTAAGAAATGTTGAACTTTGTAAAAAAAAAAATGCGACATTTTTAAGGAAGTGTATACGTTATCCACATTTCTCAGCAACCCAAAAACAAGCTATTTGGAATATGATCAAGAGTGGCATAGATAATTATTTTCCGACCTCAAAATTATATAAACTCTAATCAGATACCCGTAGTCAATGGGAGATGGAAAATTGTCACAAATATTTCTACTTTTGTGTAATTACGTTATCGTTTTTACTTGAATGCGTTTTATGAGTCAACATTATCAACTATAATGTGGCCATAAATGATCTGATGTCAATTAAATGTACATTTAAAAAAAAAAAAAAAAAAAAAAAATTATATTGTTTATTATAAATGTCTAATTTTCCATGCAAATTCATCTCAAGGATCAAACATAATAAACTAAACAATTGGAGCATATTTCTTGAGTTCAATTAGCAACTCAACTTTAACTTTGTACAAATAAAAATTGGTCCCAGCAACTCTCTGATAGTGTCATCGTTGGCCTATTTGTTGATTTAACATTTTGGATAACGTAATTAAACCCTATTCTTTTTGCTGTACAAAATGTTTGTGGTGCATACTGTGCAGAAACGAAGAAGTGTTTGTTGGCACTATTATTTTTTCCGTAATAGGTATTGTGAACACTTAAATGTTTAAAACATAAAAACATACAATTGAGACATGTTTTTTTTGGTGTGTCTTACCTCCGAAATGCACCTTTTCATGAAAATCGACCATATGCTGGAGTTTAATCATCCTGTGTTACTATTTGAAATTTTTGCATTATTTATTGCATAAATTAATATTCATACCCTTTGTTATTCATTTGATGGAATAAAGGCCTCATAATTACCATATTTTTATTACAAAAATGTATGTCGATCTGAAATTTTCCCCAACATCAAATTCTATGCATAACAAAGAATTTTCGAACAAATTCGCCTAATCCACCATTAAGAAAGTAATAATATAATTTTTTTCTTATGTGTTTTTGTGTTTTATAATTATTTTATCATAATTTTTTGGAACAACATGAACATATGTTCCCCTCCTCAAAAATATTTTATTCAAACCGGTCTCCATTGAAGCTTGTCTCAAGCTTGCCTCCTTATTTGCTTCAAGGGGTAAAAACACCATGTTCTATGTGATACTATACTCTCATTTTCTAAATGTATAATATAACTTTTTGTACATCAGATAATTCTGAGGGGAAAATTGATCAAAATTTACAATCCCAGATTAACTCTTAGAATATTAATCTCAATTATAATTATTTGATTAATTGACCTAACTTTTTGAAAATGCAATCCACACACTCAACAGTATAGATGCACAATTTCTCTCAAATTTGGAAATAAGTTGCCGATGGGTGTCTTTGAGAATGTAGGTACAGGCATCCACGGGTTATTAATTTTATTTCAATTAGATTGGACCAGGCAAAATCAATTATCCATATTTTAATTTACACAAATCGTTTTGTTCAATACATCACATGCTGCCCCTCCTCAATAGGGCTAGGTCTGAAGTGTCAAGGGGCCAATAACAACACGCTTTACCACTCATTTTTTAGCTTGCCACTATTAAAACTTGCGTCTTAATTGTGGGATTCCAAATTCGAATCACAACAAAAAGTCATCCACACAAAGATATAATACTTACCCTGCTAATGATAAGATTAACTACAATAAGATACCATCTTGAAGGGCATTAAAATCGTCCTTTACGTATATGATGCACTATGCCACATGGGAAATTTTTTCAACTTATAAACAAAAAAAAAGAGTATACCGTGGCGAGCATACTTCCTTAATCATGCCTGCCTTCGTGCAGAGTATTCACTTACTCAGGCTCAATTTCAAACTTCTTAATGCTTTGTATTTCCAGATTCAAAACAAAACTACCACAAACACAAATTAGCTTGGCTCTAGCAGTATAAATACCCTCCACCATGGCTTGTAATGTTACACAAGAGCATCATCTGACCACCAATCACCTTGAACAATCAACTGACTGACCGACCGACCGATGGTATTTTCATACCTTATTTTCACAATCATCTTTTCAGACTGGACACGAACACTTCTATCGTAAAAAACACTCGCCTCCAAATAATCGTATATTGGATGAAGGGGGTATTATTGAAGGCTCTGTTATCGATATAGCACTTGTTAGGCAATGGCTAGTAATTTATCATGCGATGCCAAAAAATGTGAAATACTATAGCTGCTCTATGTGAAATTATACTTGTAGACAATGGCTATCAATGATATATGCGAATCGATTGATATCAACATCCCACAGATAGAATACCATGTGTGGTGGTATCTGTAGAAGCAGGCAGCATACA
Organism: Ophioderma brevispina; assembly: GCA_023653785.1. NCBI lineage: Eukaryota > Metazoa > Echinodermata > Ophiuroidea > Amphilepidida > Ophiodermatidae > Ophioderma > Ophioderma brevispina. The sequence continues at coordinate 29,899 of JAMKCH010023245.1, forward strand.
TCACACTACATCTATTCATGACATGATCTAATCCAGTCAGGCAATTTTGAAAAATACTTATTTACCATTATCAACTTCGTCTTCCTCAATAATCAAGTGGTTATATCAAGGGCACTTGCAGGACGATTATAATCAGGTGTACTTTAAAGGGATTAGCAACATGTATTTTTTTCTGTGTTCATAGGAAAGGTCATCCCAAATACTTCAATTCCAAAATTTCATTTGACTCCCACAAGACCATTTTTTAATGTGAGCGGCATTTGTATGTGTTACAATAGCCATAGAGTACTGGTACAAAATATTTCCGGTTACCGTAAACAAACATATTTTAGTCTTGTAGCTTCAATATGGGAAAGAAACAGTCAAAAATATTTTGCAGATGCAATGAGAAAAATACAAGCTTTCTATTAATTGAAAATCGCAGGTTCGATGGTGTTAAAGGTGGGGTCAAGGCTGGATGGGTGGTGCCACTTTAATGCAATCGTACATATTAGGCATACTGGGTATAAGTTATAGTATTTATAATGCCAGTTTTCTCATTATTTTTGAATTTGTTTTGTTTGTTTTTTTTTGTTTTATCTCTCAAATTTGCAATTCACACCTTTGACCCGAGTTGGATCAGATGCATCACATTCTAATCTATATTCTTAGTTTTAAAATAAAAATTCCACCGCATTGGCAGAAGCCATCTAAATTTAGGTGAGAGATGCCACATAATAATTTATATACTACACATGTTCTTTAAGGGGCTCTTCACATTTTAGGTGGGTTGCCAAGTTGTTAGAGGGATCCCCCCCCCCACTGTGTCACAATGATTTCCCACTGTGAGATTACAAAACACATTTCGTGTTGAATTAGGAGTAAGCGGGCGGGGGGAAATGCCAACTTTTTGTGTTTCACGTTTTGATAGTGCCATTTGAATTTGATGTAGTGAGCATTTACGTGTAACACAATGGTCCCATACAAGGAGATATCATACCACCAAAATTTGGTCCTTTAGAAAATTTCAGCGCCATCTAAGACATCAATTCATCAGTCATCATGACTGGTGTTCGTAAGTTCAATGGCAATGAGCCATGAGGATAGGATTTTACGTACCCCTTTAATGGATCAGCCTAGTCGACAGAATATTTTGCTCTTTGAAATGGACCCAACTGACTCCCTATTCCTTCAAGAACATCACAATTATGCCTTCTCTGTGGTTACTAAAATAAGTCTGCTACAGCTATTTCAAAACTTTCTCCCAAAGGCAGCCATTACCTTTACGTACAGACAGATAGGAGCTTATCTGACAAACGAAGCTTCCAATCAATACTAATTAAGTCCCACCTGGCTATAAGGCAACATTCCTATGAAATGCAACATTTTGCCAGCGCTCATGCTCTGGATAAACCTCTACGAAGCATAAGCGTGGAGGAAGAACAAACGAGACTATCTTGGGATTGAGCGATCCAGGCATTAATTTTGCCTTTTTATCGGCCCTTGGTATACATGAAATATAGCACAATTTGTAATAAATCTATACAAAAGGGGCCTCCAGTGTTGTATTAAAAGGTGTTAATTACATAACATAGACATTTGCTTTGCATTAGCTCATCGTGGTACTAATACTTTGTCATTTTGCCATCCTAAATATTAAAATTTTAAGTAAATTTGTCATTTAAAGAAAAAATATCCCACACGTACTTCCGCCACGCAGGTCAGTGACTTACGATATGGCCAATCGATATATTTCACAACCTATCATATTTGGCTTTCATCAAACTACAAAAATACAAATACTTTGGATCAAAACTTGCAGTCAGGATGCTATTTGCGCAGGAGTGGGTGGAAAATAAAACTCATCGTTGCCGTACATTAAAATATCCACCTGCACACACGCATACACTCAATGCCTGGAATAATTTGTCTATCGGGCCGTGAGGGAGACCCTCATTATGACTGCGGTTTTTACTATTCCACTAAATACTGCGTCACTATAAATTTTGTTGAAAGTCTGCACTGCTATTGACTCAAAACCTCATATCTGATTTCCACTTTTGCTACAGAAATCAGAGCATTGCTATTTAATAATAAGAATAACACAGGCCCCCTCATTATATAGTACGCTACTTAAAACATTTTTGGATATCTCAAAGGCCGTCAATTACATGTTTATTCCTCTCATGAAAGGACCCCTTTTTTCCAACATACTCTAAAGCGTGATGTAGTAGGTGAAAAATATTCTCAGGAGGGACAGATATCAAAATTTGCATGTAAATCGGACCACGTCAAAAGCCCTCATGGATGGCTTGGAATTTTTCCCTCTATTACCTCACACTTTCTAGTATATTTGACGGTTTTACCCTTGTTTACCCTTTCGCCACTAGGGTTAAAGGTTTATATACACTTAAGTCATGTCTTTGTGCATGACTTCCCACAATATTTGCAGGTCATTTGGTAAAGCAATCTAATTACATCCAAAAGACACTAGGCTTGTTTGTTATCATTAACTGC
>JAMKCH010023246.1:0-19093 GCA_023653785.1 Ophioderma brevispina
ACAAGAGAATTGTACAATGTGTTCAATGACTCAGTTGGGAAGAATGGTCGAACCTTACCTATTATCCCATTGTATTTAGACACTATTTTCGAAACATGCTGTGTTTTGAGAAGTCCATGATAAACTGTGATCAGAAAAGTAGGCCTAGAATTTAGTAGTATCCAGTTAGTTACAGAGATAGAAAATTATATATGTCCATGATAATGGTGATGTAAAAGAATTCAATCCCTGCATGCAGCAACGGCGAGGACAAATAAGGGTGGAAAGTTCAGAACCATGGTGTAAAATAGGAAAGCACGGAGCTTACAAATCCCATGTGTACCGTGCTGCTGCAACAGGGAGAGAAAACTGGTTCCAAATCCCAACGCTTCGGAGATTCTGTGCATTTATTGTTAACTTTAAAACAAGCAAAATAGAGTAAACAAAATGTAAAATATCACGGCAAACCAGATTGAAATAAGTGGAGATTAACGAAAACTCTAAAATGAAAACTGAAAAGGGCAACCATATTAGGACCCCTTAACAAACGGGTAATCATGAAAATTGAAACAATTAAGCGGCATTAACTCAACTAAGATAATCATGAATAGCAATATGCACTAGGGTTAAGAAACAAGGGCTGAAGACATAAATCATGGGATGTTTGAATTCATTACATTTATCAACCAAAAAAAAAGTATCCAATATTATTGATCATCATGCAAGAAAAACTTGAATTGACAAAAATAGTTTTAAAATGGCTTAAAAACTATAAAATGCAAAAAGAGTTGCTTGATTGAGTTGCATGACCAAATGGCCAATATTTTGCGTATGTTGCAGTGTTGGGCAGTACGCGCTAGTAGATGCCCAGATTGCGCACACGGAAGCTCTAATGAGAATAATTACCATTATCATGCTTTGAGGTGTCCGATACGCAATATATCGCTCCATGCATGATAATGATAAAATTGGATGATTTGCGCCCAAGATTTATTGGTCTCGCTAGAGTTTTAAAATATTGGGCTCGACTGCGTCTCGCCCAATATTTTGCAACTCTAGCCGCGACCAATAAATTTGGGATGAATCAATCCAATTTATTACCATTATTGACCCCTGAGTGGATTAGATTGGGTTTCATAAGTTTATTAAAATCCTGAGCACTTCCAAAAGGAGGTATAGTGTTCTTCCCATAGATGCATTTCTTCAGTTTACAATTTTTACACTGGTTGCCACATGAGTTATAGTGGGAAAAGTTACTAAATGCAAGATTGAGATGAGTTCTGGTCATTTAGGTACTTCTGTCACTATAAACCAAGGTTCTCAATAGGCGGCCGGCCAACCATGATTTTGTCCATTGACTTCTCTAAAATATTAATGGAAAACATAAGTATTCAGGTTAAGTAGGGAACTTAAAAAAGTGTTTGATATTCTCTGGCCCTTCAGCCAAGTATTTGAGAACCCGGCTATAAACCCATGTGACACCAGTGCAAAACCATTGTATGTATTAGAAGAAAATGATTGTGGGAAAATAACACTGACCTCCTTCCTTGGCACGACAGCCAATTTTATTGTTACCTCAAAGGGTTTAATGTGTACATAGGGCCAATCAGAGACATGGCTAATAAAGACTGAATGTGCAACAGATATAAGGTCTATTTGATTGGTACATGAAGTGTATATGATGCCACATCATGTAAATGAGCTCAGAAATATGTAAGAAAAGGTGAATTGACCTCAGGTTGTTGATTTAACATTTTACACCATTTGAAGAAATAAATGGATTTGACTGGTGTACTTGGCGGCACGTTTCATAACTAGCATCCGCACCATTTTGAAAGTTGTGCACTAGAATACTCTAAGTCAATAACAGGTTTGCTTGCTAATGTTATCAAGTCATGGAACAGTGAACACTATGAGATTGATCTAGGGAAACATTATAACCAAGGCAAATGCATAAACACCCATGCCTGTTTTTGCTGTATATTGTTAAGGGCATGTTTTCCGATCATCATTGGGACCCCCATTACCCATAAGTAGTATCAATTTTGATATCAGAAAACAGCTACTATTTTTCTTATTGTCCTTGAAATTTGAGCCTTCAAACCATTTCATTCCCAAGATAGAGACAAAAAATGTTGTTTTCAGGTTAACCATCAATTCAGCCATAGTAATGAATAGGGCCTTACAATCTTGCATTATGCTTCTACCTCAAAATCGCAAGTTTGTTCCCAAGGTCTTGGTGGAGAGTGTATACAAGGCCAGGCTCTAATCAAGTAGAAACACAAAAGAAATAAATCAGAACAAGCAACCTTTACTTGTTCGATTTGTATAATGGCTACAAATTTACAGTGTTAGTTCCCAGAATTCAGTAGTCTGAAATACATTATGCACTGTGTAATCTGAGTAAAAATGTTTACCTCCAAGCATGTTGCTTAGGTATGCATAATGCATTGTAAGATTATCTTTGATGGATCCATTGACCATAAATCTGTGCAAAATAATTAAAACATTCTTGTAAAGTATCCTTTTTTCTACATTCTATTATCAGGGAGGATGCAGGATGTCAAGATAATCGTCAGTAACCATGGAACCTCGCACAGTGTCCCGAGTCGGAGAGACAATGTCCCACGTGCGGCCAATATCACGATTTATTGGACACCGTACAGCAGATGGATTCACGGATACTTGCAACTCGAGCAAAAGGTAGTTGTATATTTTTCCTTGGGTTGTGTGTTCATGTTGTGTGTGATGTACTTAAAATAGTAACGTTAGCGGAATATTTCAGAGAGGGGAAAATTAACACGGAGTCATGAGACTGGGAAAGTTCTGGAGCAATGCTTGCTTGGGCGGCAGTTTCTGTAACTAGGGGGAAGCAATTGTAAAATCCATGTGTTTATTTGTAGGATTCATCTCAAAAAAAATTTATTGAAGAGACTCATCATGCCCTAGAAATAATTTTGTCTTTCTGGGAACTAATTCAGAAACTTGTACTGGTCGGACCATCACATCTTGTTCTGATGTCACGCGCACTGGGTAGGGAAACAGGCCCATTCCATGTCAACATTCGAGATGTCCACCCAAGCACGTCATGGATTGTTTTTGGCTTTAATGTGTGGTGGTAACATTGATGAGATATGAAAATGCCTGAAATTTTGAGCGTCATAGTCCATTTCTTCTTTTCCCCTCAGAGCAATTGGGAAATTTAGGGGGGGTCACCCTCAAAGTGCCACCCAATGTGAAAGAATAGTGTTGAGAGGGGCACCGATTAGTAATGGAGCCCTCCAAACTTTTGAAAATCACTGTCTATGGGTAATATTGGTTTAGAATTCAAATCTGTCATCATGAAGTTCATAGGGGGTTTACTTTTAGAGTTAATGGGCCTAAATATGCGCCTATGTTCATTTGGGGCCCAAGTCTGGGGGGGGTCATAACTCCCCAATTAAAATTTTTACTGTCCATCTTTTGGTCAATCAAAGTTACATAGTAGAACTTTAAACCATACAATTATGAACACATTAAAAAGTAATGAGTGAGGTACAGCCCCTTAAATTGCAATTGGTACTTTTTTGAACACATTTTGACCCCCCTTAAAACCAATGTTGACATTCGACCACCACCCCCTCTACTTCAGAGATGTTGAAGATATATCCTTAAAACAACTTTCCTTGAAAGAAATAGCTTGGTGTCTTTATTTTTTCACAACAAATGACACACTCAACAGTTACCACACAAAGGTATGTGACCCAGAGGTCAGTGTACATGCACAGTGTATTCACCATATACATTCTATTGGGATATCAGCAAACGTGTCTTGTGCTGAAAACAATGAAAACATCAAACACCAACTGGTTCGTTCAAGAATTGTTCTTTGATGATGTATCATTCAATAGTCTGAATAAGGGGTGATGTCGTAGGTCCAACATTGGAATTTCAGGGCCCTAGGGTATTTCAAAAGGCAAAAATTAGGATTTTTCAACAGGCCTGTAACGCACTTATTACGTTGCCACACCCCCCCCACCTATGTACTTTTATTGTACTGGTAGAAATTTCCGGCAAGTGGTGACTCAATTAACAGAAATTCGACATTAAACAGAGATGTTTTACTTACGGAATTCTGACCCCCCCAAACTTGTCCAGGAAAGATATGCATTTTTACATCCCAAATAACTTAAAAGTAAAGGAGCTATCACATGTTTTATGCCAGATTTTGAATTCTATAACCAAAAAAAATTCCCAATAGTGGATGGAGAGGGTCCATTACAAGTTTATGGCCCCTCTCAATTGTCTTTTGCATCGCCCAGATTTTTGATGGTTGACTCCACTCAGTCGCACCCTAGACCTACCCTTCGCAAGCTCAATAGCCGCTCTCTGATCCACCCTTCCGAAGGCTCTAGCTTTCAAAAGGTCTTTTTAGGCATTTGCTCCCACATTATGGAACTACCTGCCCGAGGATGTTGTAAAGTCACCTCCCTAAACGCCTTTAAAGCGCTGTTAGCCTCCACATTTGGAGTATAATATTAGGGTTTTTTTAATTTTTTATTTTCCCAATTCGTCTGGTCCCTTATTTTTGATTCCATCCGCCATTCCTTTTCACTTTTGAGTTTTAGGGTGCTTCTTATTTTTGTGGGTTTTTTTATGGGCATCCCTGTAAATTTAGTGTATGTCACTATTGGGCTTGTCCTGGCATATAGAAACCAATTGTTATAAATAATAATAAAAAAAATTCTGAATGCTCCTGCGAGAAAATGAAAAATGGTACGCAGCTCAAATTTCAGGATTTCTCCATATCATCAATGTCTACCACCACAATTAAAGCGAAAAAAAATCCACGACTTGCTGCGTGCACATCTCGAATGTTGACCATGGAATGGGCAAAGGTATAATGATAGTATTTCATTTTCATTTGCATTTCATGCTCGAGTGAAATAAAATCACCTTTTCTCTGGACTGCAATTCCAATTGAAATGTGGTTTCAGCAAAAACAGAGCCAGAAAATGGTACACAAATAAAGTTGAAAAACTTTATTTTGATTTTGCCTCAGTAAATGAATCATTTTGTGTGATTACATCACAAATTAAAACATGCCCCAAAAATAATACATTAAGCGGAGAAAATTCAAATTAGCAAAGCAAGTAGTAAAAAAAAGTGCATTTAATTGTTTGTTTGGAAAAAAACAGGGATAGCCTGAGAATATACAAATGTTTTTGTAAACATGCACATTCTGCCTTCATGCATGCATAATAATGTAAATTAGATTACTAAGACAAAAAACCTACAGCTAACTTTTCCAGCAATAGAAAACCATCAGCTGCGATCTTCGTGCTTTGCCAATGTTTCCAATTCATGCTCAAGTAATGCCCAAACCAATTAATGTTAGACCCACTGCTGACATGTATCTTACTGAAGCATCTATTTGGAGCGGATACGCATTGCACTAGCTTAACGTGAGATTAAGATACACCCCCCCCCCCCCCCCCCCCCCCCCCCACCCCCCCCCCCCCCCCCCCCCCCCCCCCCCCCCCCCTGAGGGTACGTGGTTTCACAAATCTAAACTTTGTAATTCATATTCAAAACAGTCTTGAGACTCTTTCAAAACAAATGAAAAATATATCTTTAGTTTCACTGAATATGAAGGGATGTCTTGGCACTTTAATTATGTTGACTATTGACAGTACAAATATCACTTTGGCCTTACAAATTTTATATTTTAGGTAACCTATTACCAAGGACTCTCCGCAAACACCAATACACTGAGTGAGAACAACGCACCAAGCCCAGAAGTAGCGATTGCGTCATCAAGCGAAGACGCATTACGGCGGGAAATATGGGGCTGGGCCAGCGACACAATCATGGGGTGCTATGCCCAGGCCCTGGTTCGAGACCGACCCGAATTTCTGACTTTTTTCTTTCCCCTCTTCTCTTATTCCTTCTCTCCCCGATCCTGCGAGATGGAGCATTAGGGTTAAAGTTGCAGAGTGATTTATACAGACAGTGGTTTTGTGTGTGAGTAACGGGGTCCTCATTTGGGGGATAGTAGTTGCATGGTCAGACATTTTGAGTGGTTGTATGTGTGTGTTGGTTGCCTGGGGTTCCCTGGTTAATTTAGTGTGTGCATCTCTTTTGCTGGTAACACATGCAGGAGTGTGTGTATATGTGTGTGTGTGCATGTGTGCATATACCAGCCTGTGTATGTGCTTGTATGTGTGTGTTCTCTTGTATTTGTGTAAGTGTGTGTAAGTTAGTTTATTTTGTTTGTTTGTTTAAGAACCAAACAATTTTAACTACTTAGTTCTCCAGGTAGGCAAGGATGAATATTTATTAATCTTTCCCTGAAGATGGCCAGTGCACATGAGTGTTGGAAAAAATGTGTGTGAGCTTGGCTGGACTCGAACTGGTAACCTCTGCACCTCCTCTTTCCACTGAGCTATCAAGGCAGGGTTGGTAGAGGAGTGATAGGTATTATCTATAGGTGTTGTGTCCGAAAGGTGTCCCTTAAATATACCATTCTGATGCTATCCGCTAGGAAAAGTGAGGGACACCTTTTGACATGATTTCTACTCCAAACAAAAATTTACATGATGCCTCATATTTGTCCAACTGAAAATTACTTGACCTCTACATTTCCCTGCCTCCTCCCTGGCAATTAATGAACAGTTCTTAAATAGCTGTTTGCCTTCACATCAAGATGGGCTTGGCCTTGGCTTAAGTGTTTCTAGGAGACAGCCATAAATTTTTGATAAATCTCACCTCTCTCCTTGTTTAACGCTTTTACCTTGCGAAATATTTGCGAGCTAACAGTATTAGCCATTCCGTAACCCTAACACTGTTTTTTTTTCTAGTCTATCTCCTGGGAGGAAGGGAAGCGGTAAAGGGATAGAAGGAAAAGAAGGTTGGATGGCGTGGGTGGGATTCAAACCAGGGGCCTTCGGCGCCCCAGTCCTATGACCAGGGATGGCAAGCCACAAGGGTGTCACTGGGCTTAGCCAGCATATTAGTGGCCATGTGTGTGCTTGTACGATGATGTCATCGCTTCTTTTTCGACTTTCAAACCATTTTAATGTGAGCAGTAATTGTGCATATTACAATAGCATAGATTACTCTACAAATAATTTCTGGTTACCAGAAAAAAAATATTCTAGCTTGTAGCATCATAATGGAAAAAAAAATCCAGTCAAAATATTTTTCAGATGAAATGAGAAAAAATACGAGATTTCTAATGAAATCTCAGGTTTGATGGATTGTGTGGTGGGGTTTAGACTGAGGATCGAGTTGTGCCCCTTTAAGGTGATACATCAGCTGATGCTTAGCAATAAAAATATTCAAATCTCCCCATACCTCCATTGATGCCCCTTTAAATCAATTGTGCCTATATGTGATGTGATCTGGGAAAACCCGTCACATGTAACACAGGACAGTTTTGAAAAAATAAAGAAAATACCTTAAAATCTGTTATGTTGTACTTTATTTTTTGTCAGATTATATAAAGCATAACTTTTATATGTGTATCATAGAAGAAAGAAGTAAAAAGTTATGGAAACTTTACATTTCAAACTTTGCAAGGATAGTCAAAACTCAAAATATAAATTTTGCACCATGTGGCGGGTTTTCCCAGATCGCATCACATATAGTAGATTTTAGATTTTCAACAATCTCTTTTTATCTCTGCACCATGTCCCAAAGGATGTTGGCTCCAGGAACAAATTTAGCCCATCTTCAATAAGTTGTGCATTATACATGCAGACAGTGGATCAGATTTTGGTTTATCATTCTTCCTGTGTGGGAGACTACTCAATTGAAATTCCCCCGCCAAACCCGCACCTCTGTTCACACGGTTTAGGGGCGTCAGGAAAAGGATCTGGAAATGGGGATACGGGAAAACGGACACGCCAACATGGATGATGTTTTTAGCAGGTGTTGCCGGTGCTCATGCGTGTCATTTAACTGATTGGACGTATTTACACTAAAGGGTACAAGCCCCTCAAGGTAAATTAGAATTGTTACCAAGTTGATTAACAGGAAGGCATCTTCTTCCTACCAACTGTACAGGAATTGAGGCATATCCTAGGCATTCGGATTAGCATGAGTAATATGTAACTCCCACAGATGGATTGCTACAGTCAGTCCAATTTAACTGTCAGAATCTTGGCATTGTGTTGTAAATCCTGTGCCAATTTCCAAATCAAATGACTGATGTGAACTTGACATTGCCATGGCAAGAGTGCTATGACCTTGACCATACCAGAATTAGTAATCTTTTTATGAGGTATGGAGTTGGCGTATGTTTACAGATTTGTTCTATAACCATATTCCACAGAAATATTCCATATTCTAAGAAATGTGGAGATTTGGGTCAGTTGTGTTTTTGTTGTTGTGGTTTAAAGTAAATTAAACTCTTCAATTAACCTATTAAGGTTAAGTGTGTGACAGACAGCTCCTGACTTGTAGTTTATCAGGGAATTTCATCAACACCACCGCTCCCTCAATTTTCTCACTTTTATTCTTTGTGCAGGTTTTGAAATGTTTAAACCATCTATTGTTTTACCTCTGAAGAAATAGGCAAACTGAACTGTGTTGAAAAGATAAATGTAGATGAGGCGACGAAAATAAAAAAACATGTTTTATGGACCCAACCGACCCTGATTTTTCAATTTTGCAGAATTTTTTTTCTAGTTTTTCCAAAAATCATGTAAAATCGGCCTGTTTTTAGCCCAAATTTATCAATTCTGGCAATTTTTTTTTTTTTAAATTTGTAAACATTTTTCATTTTTTCTCTTGATTTTTCAGATTTTGGGGCTATTTTAGACCAATTTTGAGCTCCAGAAAAGAAAAAAAATTTTAAAAAGAAATTAATCGCCCGACCCGACGACCCCTTCTTTTTATCAAAGGTCGACCGCCCGTTTAAACAGGTTTTCTTTTTTCATCGCCTGATGGAATAATGTACATAAATTAGTTTCATGTGTTATGTGAAATAGATTTCATGTATGACATAATAAGTTACCATTTCTTGAAGATTTCTAGCCCTAAACAAGACATTTTCTTTCTTGGAAAATTACAATCATTACCATTTCTTGCAGATTTCTTGGCCTAAATAAGACATTTTCTTTCTTGGAAAATTACAATTATAGGACCCTAAATGCACATTGTGTATTGACTTCTTCTCTCCCTACCCCACCATTTCAGAGTAATCTATTCCCCCATTTTGGCTGCAAGTTGTACTTGAGGACACTCCAGCAACTCCCATCAGATTCTCCTTTCCATGGTGGCTTTTCAGCATCAGCGCTTCCTTTCTAACAAGCGCTGCTCCATTTTCTTGAGAAAGGGGCGGACGTCTTTCCACAAATTGCCCACATACGCTATAAACCTGTTCTTCCTCTGCTCCTGCAGCTATGAGCTGTTTTCCACAGAAACTGAATTTGCACGCAACCTAGCTCTTCTAGACACTTAAATAACTAAAGAAGTTAAAACACAATATGGTGAGAACCACCAAACTGTGCAGTGCAAAAAGGGGAGGATTTCCTCTGGGTCTTGCAGTTCCATTCCCCCCTTGTTATAGGGTATACTGTGAAACAAGAAAACTGTCAAAACCAGTAGGACTACTCCGAGGGTATAGACACTGAGGTACAAAGGTGCAGTGCCAACTAGGCTAATCACCATAGTACAACTGCTTTAGTAACATACACTCATATCTATGGTGAATTATAAGAACAGACACACACAACTGTATGGTACAACTCTCTCCTTTGGGTATCTGGCTATTAGAAATTATATCCAGAACCAATGGGTCACAGTTCTCAGTATAGCAGTATGTGGAAGTTATAGAATATGCCCTCTGGAGTTGAGGCTGTGGGACATGCAGTTGAACCTATTTTCATCTCTTACATATTCATGTTTCAAAACTCATATCCTTTTGACAGATTTTCATTTCCTATATGAAATGCAAATTTCGGGAGGTGTTGGAGAGCTCCGACGGGAATCAAGTAAAACAAACAAGATCCTCCTAAGAATTGCTGCCGAAAGCCGCTAATAGGTCGAGGATGCTTAGCATAGTTTCATAGTCTGTAAATCGACATGAATTTTGAGGTGTTTGATCCATGTAGCAAAGACACCCTTTTTAGCACAAATCTGCTTGCACCTGTGTTAGCATTCAGTACTCTGTGTTAACAGCAGTTTTGATCCATCTAAAACTTAGAGGATTATGAAATCTTAAGTTTTAAGAACACTTCTTAATAGGCAAAGTATCATTATCTATAGGCCTCAGTATTAAAACTTCCACATCCTCAGTATACATGCTGATTAAGTTACAAGCTTTCAATTTTTTTAAGTGGTAAAATTTCCATATCTCTACAAGCTTTCAGGCCTTTAAATATTTTATTGCCTAGCATGTTCCCTATTTTGCATTGTTTTAATGGTATTACTAAGGAGGATCAGATACCATTACATAATAGGCTGTTACATGTTTGTAAAGGTAGGTGTGAAAGACATATTAAGTGAAAAGAATAACAGCAAAGTGAAATCTTGTTGCATACTACAGACTTAATATGTCCTGGAACTTAATGTCACAGAGTACAAATATAGTCACGTCTAGGTAAAATCTGACACCCGGTTTATTTGTAAGAGAAGAATCCATTCCATAGCAACACGTTTATGATGATAACGTTTATGCCAAGCAGCTTTAAGGTACTGCATGGCTTCCCAAAATGTTGAGCCCTGTCTGGAATGGCGTTCATTGACCTCAAATTAAAATAGTCGTAAAAAAGGAAATCCCACAGGAGCTTACTACCCACACCAAATCCACATAAACTTGAACTTGGCATAATCGAGGGCTGTAAAGGTGTATCACTAGCTCTCTAGAACACTGAGGTGCAACATGATATGCGTGCTATGATTGATGCGATTTTTAATTAATATTTCATGGGTAAAGCAAGCCTTGGCTAGATTTGATTTAATGAAGCTGAAAGCTTGCAAGTCGTGTAATGAATAGCAGTCTGTGTACGCGTGTGAACTAGTGATGGTGTGGTTGATACTTTAAATGGTGCTTGCAGAATTAAACATAGTGCGAGTTAACAATTTTGGTGTTAAAGATGTTTTCATCTGGGAATTATTCATAGACAATGGGTAGTGTAATGAAACAATAGACTGGGGAGTTAAACATTTTAATGGGAGAAAAGGTTGGGAAGATGCCTTATCAGATAAGTCTTTAAACAAGTAGACATTTTAAATGTGTTTTTAAAACTTTTGAGATTAAAGGGCCATGGCCTAACCGCTTATAGGCCTCGTCCCCAGAACCCCCAGATTCAGCAGAAGTGGCAGTGATGTAACAGGCGGGGGGAAGGGGTGTGGGTTGCCCCCCCCCGACTACTTTGGCCGGGAAAAAATTTGCAAAAATCTGCTAAATCAACCGTTTTTTAGCCTCTACTGGGAAATTGCCTTTGACCCCCTGATAGGGAAAATTTCCCAGACTGGGAATTTGCCTCCCTCAGAGCGGGCAGGCCCGTTACGCCACTTGGAAGTGGTAAAAATTTTTGTATCTGAAAAAAGCTACTATTTTTTTTCTAATTACTCTGGGATCTTAGGGCTATAAGTATGTTTGGTTTGGAAGTTATTAACTAGCAAAAATGGCCCATTTAATTAAGAGTCTCTATGAGACTTACAAAATCACTTTTTAACTCTCACAATCAAAATGGATTTGAAATATCAGCGCAAATCTTTACAAGAATGGGGTTTTGGGTGAGGGCCAACTCTTTCAAGATGATGACTTTATATACTGAAATTGGTTTCATCCCCTTTAAAGAGTCGGTTTTTTGATATTTATTCTGATCCTTGGCAGATAAAGTCCACAAATCAGGAAGTGATTGTACACACATCGTGTGTATTTAGTTCCTAATGCTTGGATTGTACACTAAAAATATTTAGGGTATGTACAAAGTCTTAGTTTTCCAATACATAATTAACTTTTAAAAAAAAAAAAAAAAAAAAACCTATTTCATTTAAAAAGTCAAATACCACAATAATAGCCTTCATTGTTAAACACCTCATTTAAATGCATCCCCACCACAGTTTTTAGAGTCAGGGTACCGTCATACAGACCTACACGCACAACACATGCACACCTCACATGTTCCCGATGCACACGCCACATGCACGTACACTTGTTGCCTCTGCTTTTTACAAATTTAAGGTAGTGTCAGTTTATCTCATGTCGTGACACTATTACATCAGGAACAGTAGTTATCTTGTCAGATCTGGATTTTAACCCTGTAAGAACCATTTCTTTTTCGGACGTCCTACCCTCCCTGGTTTTGGGCTTGGAAGAAAGTTATATTTGGATGTGGTGTACCACATAACCAAAAGTACCTCACATTCATAACCCACCACAACCCTTACACTGAAAGAACATACACACTGACCTCAAATTCCTTTACTTATCTTGTGACCCAAAGTTGTGCTGTATCCTGCACGCATTGTTTGTATAAATTTATGTTAAGAAAACAAACGCTAGCTAGCTTTGACAGACATACCTTTAATTTTGTATCCTGATATTATTGACAAACACTTAATGTACCTGGAGATGCTGAATCTTCAACTGAGTACAGCTCCAGTTGTTGTGAATTCTTTCACAAGGAATTTTAGACTTACTTCCGTAACTTACAAATAAAATAATCTTGGTTGTTTAAATGTACTTTCAAAGATTGTTTATTGATATTAATTGCCCTCATTGCAAGTGTAGTGAACTCTCTATTGGTAAAGCCTTCAATTCAGGAGCTGTCACACGTAGGTAGCATCTAAGAGGCGCGCCCACGCTTTTCCTTGGCCGATGGACATAGGACATTCTCAGCATATTAGACTTTCACAGCACATTAGCCTAATTCCACTTCCTTGGCTCAAAAGTCCTGGCTTGCGGATCCTGCCAAGTATCCCTGAGAGAAGTGGACATAGTAGCATTTACCATTATTGGATTGGCTGCAATGACTAAAACCACAGTTGTCATTGACATACGACATTGAGAATTTTGTCATTTCTGTCTGTAGGATGACAAAAATGACAACACAACCTGGCATAAGGGTACTGTCATACAGATATACTAATTCATCTGAATATGGGTGACCCCGCCACGGAGGTGAAAAATTCAATGGACTTCTGTTAATCATTATTGTAGCAATGTTAAGGCCTGACATACACTATAGTGGGCGTTTCCATCATAAGAAAATATGATTTAGTGATTTGAGTGAGTAAAGACCGGATGTCCTCCACGATAATCCAGTGTGGCACGTCCTTTGAATTCCTTTCATTTTTCTGGTAGAGCCCTTCCTCCGACTTATTGAATAGGTCCAACTAGCTAAACTCAGGGGAACGAACGTAAATCAACCAAATCGAGTATCAAACAAAAATACACAGCAATAAAATAGGGAGAAATTTATGAGACATGCTTTCTTCAGCTATCTTTATTTGACCAGACGCAAAAAAAAAAACAAGAATGGGCTAAAAGTAAACCAAGTTTCATTGTTATACAATCAAATTTAAATACATTCATGTAAGTCGCCCTGGGTTCCACTAGTACCCTATAGGCCAACAGACGCACACTTGAAACTCACTCGTTTCCATAATTTTCCTTTTTTTTTTTTTTTTTTTTTTTAATTACAAATTTTTGATTTTATGCCTATTTACATTTGGGAAGGGGATCTGAATTTTCTTCCCAACCCTATAGAGGAGGCCTTTGTCCTGTAACAAATACTATTGGAAATCCCCCAGCCCCATTCTCCTTGCTGCAAATATTGCCGCCTCCCTTAGAGCCGACCTTGGTTCTCCATGGATTCTTGAAGAGGGGTGTTCATAAGTATCCCAACATGGTAATCGTCACATCCCATGTACCTTCTATTTAATGACCATCAAAATTAAAAACCCTTTGAATATTTTTCTTTTCAACCTAATAAATCTTTATATTCACTGTCACCTGTACATCTTTTGCAATCGCTCTCCAGTTTGTGCATGGGTGACATTAGCAGAAGTCTCTGCTAGATGTGCATATTTACCAACCGTGCAATAATGTTTCGTTGTTGAAAAACGGAATTATATTAACCATAGTAAAGAATGAATTAAAAACCATCTAATCTGAGCATGGCGCATTTAAAATTTCTGCTAGTGTTAAACTGTTTATTCGATAAAACCGCCGGCACATTTGCGTCATACTGCCAACTCCAATACACATTTGACAGCTTCACGTGTGAAGAGGTAAACTACTGTGCCGTCCGGATCGCATAACACATTACTATCCCATATAACTAGCGCGAATTTCAATAGCGCATGGTCAGACAAATGTTTTTAATTCATTTTTCATTGTTAGAGTGGATAAGTCCACAAATCAGGAAGTCGATTTGTACAGTCTGTCATGCACACATCAGTGGGTATTTGGTCCTAAATGCTTGATTGTAACACGAAAAACATATTAGGTATGTACAAGTATTTAGTTTCAATACATTTGAACTTCTCAACACATTGGATTTAGCCTAAACCTTTTCATTTAAAAATTAAAATACCCAAATAAGTACATCATTGGTTTAAACACCTCATTTAAATGCATCCCCACCACGTTTTAGAGTGCAGGGTACAGTCATACAGACACACACACAATTCCACCTAACATGTTCCAGTGCACACCACAAATGCACGTACACATTGTTTGCCCTCTGCTTTATGTAACTAAACATTCAGGTACAAGTTTATCTCATGTCAATTGACACTATTACATCAGGCAACAGTAGTGATCTGCAATCTTGGATTTTACCCTTTAAGAACCATTTCTTTTTAGGACTCCTACCCCCTGGTTATGGGCGTGAGAAAGTTATATTTTGATGTGTGTAACCACTAACCAAAAGTAACCATCACACCACTCAATGCCATATCACCACCACCACCACGTAACATGACAGGAACATACAACACTGACACTCAAATTCCTTAAATAGCTTTGTGACCCCAAATGTGCTGTCCTCGCAAGCATTGTTTGTTGTACATTTAATGTGTAGAACACCAACGCTCGCTAGCTGTTGACAGAGCATAACATTTATGTTGTATACTGATATTATGACAAACACTTTAACAAGTTGAGAGATGCTGAATATTCAATGAAGTACAGCTACAGTTGTTGTGAATTCTTTCACACGGAATTTCGACTTAGACTTACAAATAACATAATTGGGTATGTTAATTATTTCAAAGATTGTTATTTATATTAATTGCCATATGCAAGTGTAGTGAAATCTCTATTGGTAAAAGCTTCACATTCAGGGAAGCTGTCACAGTAGCATCTAAGAGGCGCCCAAGTTTTTACTTGCACGATGTACATAAGCATTCTCAGCATATAGACTTTGCACAGCACATGGCATAATTCACTTCCTTGGCTCAAAAAGTCCGGTGCAGGATCCTCCAAGTATCTGGAGAGACGTGGACATAGTACATTGCCATGATGGATAGGCTCCATGATAAAACCACATTGTCATTGACATACGACATGAGATTTGTCATTTCTGTCTGTAGGATGACAAAAAATGACAACACAATGGCATATAGGGTACTGTCATACAGTATTAGCTAGATCATCGGCTAGTGACCCGCCAACGGAGGTGAAAAATTCAATGAGGCTGAACAGCTTCTCCCCCTCTTTGATCCCTTACCTCTCTTCTACACATCCAACTTCCACTCCAATACGATTTGCCTTTTCTTTTGCCTCTCGCAGGGACTTCTGTGACTCATGTTATTGTGTAGCAGAGTTAAGGCCTGAAATAACTATAGTGCGTTTCATACATGAATGAAATGTATTAGTGGCAGGTGTGTGAGTTAAATGACCGAGTGTCTCCAAGATAATCCAGTGTGGCACGTGATTGATTCTTCATTGTTTTCCCGGTAGAGCCCTCTCCGACTTATTGGAAAAGGTCCAAAATAGGTCAAAAAATCCAGGGGGACGAAAGTCTCAACGCGAATCGAGTATAAACAAAATACACAAGCATAAACAGATGGAGAAATTGATGAAGCATGCTTCTTCAGATATCTATTTAACAATTCAACCAAAACAAAAAAAGATGGGCTGAAAATTCACAAAGTTCATTGTTATACAATCAAATCGTAAAATACATTCATGTAAGTACTCCACTGGGGTTCAAACTAGGTACCCCATATAACAGAAGCAAACCTTGAATCACTCGTTTCCATAGTTTCAATTTTCATATTTGTGGAAAATAGCATATTACAAATTTTAGGGATTTATGCATATTTACATTGGGGAAGGGGTGATCTGATTTTCCCAAGCATATGAGAGGAGGCCTTTTGTCCTGTAACAAATACGATGGAATCCCCCAGCCCATTCTCCCTGCTGAAATAGGACGGCTCCTTTAGGCCTACTTGGTTCTCCAGGGATTTCTATGAAGAGGGGGTGTTCAATAAGTAAGCCCAAACATGTAACGTCCCATGTCCTCAGGTACTTTCTATTTAATACATCAAATTAAACCCTTGAATATTCATGTTTCACCTAATAAAATATTATGATTAACACACTGAAAGTGACATCTTTGCTCGGTTCTCAAGTGGTGCAATGTGTGATTAGCAGAAATACTGCTAGAGTGCATATTCCAACCAGTGCAAATATGTTTAATGTTGAAAACATATTTCAATTGACAGCATCCCCAACAAGATGTGTTAAACCAGTCCGTGTGCCTTGTAATACAGGCAGTCGGCCTAGAGCACAATTGTGAAAAAGTTGTAAAGGGTTATTTGGCTTAGCTTGATAAATACATTGCAACAAGTTCCTGTTGGTCACATTCCTTTCACAGGTTTGCAGTGCTATCTATGAAAAAATCAGGACGATGATGAATGCAGTTGGGTGATGCCAAAAAAATTAAGTACAATTTCACCACAGAATTTTTCTTGAAGCAGATGATTCAATATGATATGTGGTGTTAAAATTTACTGTATTCTGCAACTTCAGAGACCATGCATTTTTCAAAATAGAAATGTATACTTTATATCCCCAAAATACTTTGTCAGTCACATCCAAATTAGGCCTCTTAGGTATGTAGGTGACATGCATAATATAATAATAATGCTACTTCTTGCAATGAAATCGGGGCATTCTTAGACTTACACTCCGGACATCCCAGTCGCATCTGCAAACCAACCAATGAGGGCATAGCAAAGGATGTTTCTATGTACAAGAAGAAACATAACAAGGCATGTGGATGATGTAGGACCTCTGATTGACATCCTGTGACCTAATACAGTTGACCATTTTACGTACATTAAAAAATTACTTTCATGCGTGTTATGTGCATATCAGTACTTTCTTGGGTATTTATAATTATCCCAATAGCCGTGGGGGGGGGGGGGGGCCACTCACCTATAATCTGGTGTCATCCGCGAGCAGAAAAATCGGGAAAGGGTAGGGTTTTCGCGGCGCGGACCGAAACGGACCGCGAAAAGGGTCACAAAAACAGCAAATGACCAAAAAAGGGTATTCATTTTCGCACTTCATTCAGTCAGCGTTTAGGGTAGCCAGTGGCGGATCCGGCCCCTCCTACCGAAAAAATATAAGCGACAATAACACTTACCTGAGGACAGACAACAAAGTCCTCTGTAACTCATGATATGAGCCAAATTTTCCGCGCTACGAGCGTTAAAGGAATCACAGAGACCAAGATTCGTCGGGCAAAGCAAATTGAAAGAAATTTCAGATTTTGTTGAAAATGTGCTAGTGACGACTTAAGGGTATGCTTTTAGGGTTTATCCGTGATAAGGGGTAGTCTAAATGAAGGAAGATATCCGCGTTAGGGTCAGATCGAAAGGTCCTGCTTGAGGATGACAAACGGCGACAAGTATTGTAGTGGCCACACCTGGGCCCAATAGTCTATTCTCTTGTCACTTATATACACGAAACATATACAATTAAGTATTAATGTACGGACAATGGAGTGTTTTTTCTTTGCCTTAGTGAAGGGACTTGTATAAGAACCTAACTGCCACCAGGAATTGTTATAATCAGCAGGTGATCATTAAAGGAGAACTGTACTAAGAATAACTTACAATATACACTATAAACAAATAATATCGAAAACATAAGAGTGGTTTCTTGGAAAAACGCAATTATACTAACCATAAAAATGAATTAAAAACATTGTCTGGCCGCGCTATTTGAAATCACGCTAGTGTATAGGGATATGTCATGTGTTATGCGATAGGACGCCACAGTAGCTTCATACATCTTACACGTGCCGATGTCATAATGTGTATTTGCGTTTGGCATGTACTGACGCAAAATGTGCCGGCGGTTTTTATCGCATAAACACGTTGTACACTAGCAGAAATTTTAAATAGCGATGATCAGATTAGATGGTTTTAATTCATTGTTATGGTTTGAATATAATTCCGTTTTTGATGAAACCCATCGATATGTGGTCAATAAAATTATAAAGTATATGGTATTAATAATTCATTGTATAGGGTTCTCTTTAAGCTTGTATCATTGTGGGGGAGTAACTCGCTTTTCTAACTCTCTTTTTCCTAACTCACCCTTGTAAATCACCATGTTACTTTCCCCATTTGAAGGAAGGCTTGCTTAAAATTTTACTTACAAAAAAAGTTTTGAAATGAGGCAGTGTGATGGTTGACAATTCTCTGTCTCTGGCCCAATCAGAAAAGTGTCCCTTCTCTGCCACCCAGTGTGCAACAAGCTGTGACACAGCGGCTTGTTGACGAGTATTTTGTGATGTGGGTGATAAGGGGGCTCCAGGGTAGGTAGACACAGAAATCTTGGAAAAGGGGTTAGTGTGGTAGGGCAATTCATAATACAGTGGTATGCACTTCTAACTTTAATTAAGTTCCACATACTGTATAAGCTTAGTATTTTGCATACAGACATTTTTCGCAGTTGATTTCTTATTTTAACATTGCATAAAAATAGTACATAGTTTGATAGTTCTTTAACAAGTACAATTGAAATCTATTACATGAAAGATTTTCCCGTCTCGTTTATATTCACCATTCCCATTTCCATGTAGATATGCCAAAATTTGTGAAAATTAGAAACACAAAACATAAAACAGCTTATGCATTATGCCTAAAAAAAAGG
>JAMKCH010023247.1:0-64381 GCA_023653785.1 Ophioderma brevispina
TTAGAAGGATTCAAAGACATCAACAATTAATTAAGTACTCCAAAAAGAGCATCATATGTTTACACTTTTAACGCAAACAATAAATGTTCTTACCAAACTACACACGTAAAAGGTCAAATAGGCCAAGAATTTTAGTTATAACGTGGAAATTCTGGATAACAAGCTTGAAAATGTCAGGAGGGCAGAAATGCTTGTCTAGATAGAATAACATACTAAAAGTCCCCTAAAAATCTCTTGTGCTTTTCAGAAAATAAGGGGGCAAAGTTGGTACAAGGGGAGGTTAAAATTACCAAAATATTAGAATTGTCCTTAAATGTGTTCCCACATTTTTGTCACTGTCCCAGGATCAATAAAAAGGTATTAGTTTGCCCTATCTACAAACTGTAGTTTAAGTACTACAGAACCTAAATCATTTCAAGGTCATTTCCTGGGGAAATATTTCAAAATGATCCAATTCATTGAAACCAGATTCAAATGGCTCGTAGAGTCAATTAAAACAGAAAAATGTTCATTCAAATAAATACATGGATTCAGATATGTGACCATATAAGAGCAGAAAGCAGTGCCCCATAGCGCCTGTAGAAACCCATCACACTTGGCCCTGCAATTTTGCAAGTACATGACCCTCACTGTTAAAATATTCATTTGGTGTTCAGGTTCCGTAATGAATAAACAAACTAGAGACTATTATCACAACAGGTTACATTCCTTGATGTCACCATCGAGAAAGCAGAAGGCACCTCTCCAGGATCTATATACCAAGCTAAAGAATCATCAGTATCTCATCCTCTAGTTGCCCACATCGCCATGTAAGAACTTGGCTTGATTACAGTCAGGCCTCCTTCGCCTTCGGCGCATTGTTTTAATGATTCTAGATTTTTATACCAGTCCGGAATTGAAGAAAACACTTAGTGAAAAGAGGACAAGCTCCAGCAGAGTTCAAACAAGCCATCAGAGAACTACTCACTACCCAGGACCACAGCTCTTGCAGAGAAACCCAGAACAGGATATTTCTACGCCCAAACTCCCCCTTGTGGTTCTATTTCATCCCAGTCCGCCAATCTACGTGACATGATTGTGAGGGTTTCAGTCCCCCCACTAACTGATATCTTCTCCTACACAGCCAGGTACTTTCACCGTGAACAGGTTCGAGATGCATCGTCTGTACGGACCATATACAGGAGACCGACTCGTTCACCAGTCATGCCACTGGTACCAACTACAAACAGATGCAACATCACCTGCAAGTACTTCTAATGTCATTTAATCCTTTATTTCTTGCAGAGTGTTTGGAGTCCATTATTGTTGGGGAACTCAACTGCTCTGAAGAGACGCTTCTATGACCATAGGTCAGGCAGTCAACAAAACCACAAGTTGAAACACCGGTGTGTCAGCACTTCAACTTAACTAACCATACTATTTCTGATATGAATTACAGGGTATCGAATCTCTTGGCACCGCCCGACACTGTCCGTCTCCGCAGAGAAAAGGTGTGGGTGAAGCGTCTACTCACCATCCATCCCCATGGATCTCAACTCCAGGAAATGAGAATGACCAGTTTCCTTTTTTCACTCATACTACCAACCCCCCCTTTTCAGCTTCTCCTACTTTTTTTACCATGCTTATCATTTCGTTATTCATGGTTGTTTAGGCTTCGATTTTCTTGTTCACTACATATTGTTTTTTTATTATATCATTATGTTTGTTTTTGATAATGTTATTTTTATGCTTTGTTTTGTTATATTTATATTATGCTTGTTTTGTTATATGTATCGCCATCTTTTCAATTTAAACCGACCCCTTTTTTGTTTCTCTTTCAGGTTTCTCATTCCAAGTCTCTTTGCCCCATCTTTGACATTACTCCTTCCCTCCTTTGCCACTTGTCCTTTCAAAGGTGCATTAGAAGAGGTGAAGCCATGGTCGGTATCATCACCTGAGTTGCCCTCCTTGGTTGTAGCTTCTAGAACAAGGATAAACTTGTACAATGAAAGGAACCAGTGGATGTAGCTGACCTTGGATTTTGGTCAATATTGAACTGCCGCTGTCCACTGATACATTAACCTTTCTGGGGAACAGACTGTCGCAATCTTGTAATAATAACCTCGCATACATTATTCATAAATGAAGTAAAGTATATCCATGCTACGATCATATGAGGTTGATACACCAAGAGCAGAAAGGCTATCAATCAATTGCCGTTCCATGATTAAGGCCACAAGAACATTAGTCTCAACTAGTCTTTTGGGTACTTGGGGGGTGGTACTTTCCCATAGTCCCGGTACCTTTTAATGCAGTTGAGTTGAACAAGTACCTGGAGCAATGTGTGAGGGACTGGTGGGCTAAGGCATGTGCCCTTTGCTGGCCTTGTTCTTAATATTTGACCCATGTGATCATGCCAATTAGTGACGAATGCGTTGACTGCAGGCCTCAGCGGCCAATGATTTCCACTTGACTGCTCTTGATTAAAGCAGTCAAACCCTGAGAATGACACCTTCTGTGTAAAAAAAAGTTCCATGTCGGATCCTATCAGAAATTTGGGTCATCATGACAACTGCTCATCTCGATCAGTCTCATATCATGTTGTCGGGGGGGGGAGGACAGTGGCTTGTCATCCTCATATGCCATGAACCACATCGCTCTTTTCAAATAAGCATCTCATTCCAGGGAGATGCATGAGTATCCGATCTTTAAAGGTACATTACCTATTTACTCGTTGAAGTAACATCAAGCAGATAATCCAGCCTCTCTGTTACAGCTTGGTAAGATCACAAGCCTGACACATTTAGTTTTCATTCTTGTCTGATCCTTAAGGCCAGGCTATCAGCTCAGCTAATGCAATGTCTTTGAATGTTTGTTCAGGTTCGTAGCTCTGTTGGGACCATTCCACGTGACGTATCTGTTGGACAGGTTTGATGAGGCATATTGTGTGATATTTGGCGTTCAATAGCAATAAGGTCTCTGCACTTAATTTCGCTAGAAAGAAAGCTCCTGATCCTGTGGGTTCTGTAGACTCATGTGCACATTTCTGCACACGCGAACAATTACTTGAAAAATATGGAGAATTATGGAGTTAATTCTCGTTGGTTTCGGTTTGGAAAAAAAAAAAAACACACAGGCATTTTGCTTTCTATAGTCCGGAGGTATTGTGATTCTCCGATGATGGCCGGGGGAATGGAGTGGGCAATGAGAAGGAAGTTAATGATGGTATGCATGTAGGTTCTGTACTGTCGTCACTGATTGCAATTGGTAAATTGAGTGGTTCCGGAGAGTGCAAGAGACGGTTTGGTGAGCGAGATGCGCTATGCTAATGATTTGGTTTAGAGGTGACAATTAGGATGACGGGAAATGTTTTTAAGAATGGAAAGGCTTTGAGATAGGGTCTGCATTACCTCCGTATTACCGCACGGTGCTCTTCCAACTGAGCTATTAAGACTGGGATGGTGAGGACTTAAAAAATGTCATTGCATAACATTGTGTCCTTTCCTGTGCACAAACAAACCTACTGTATTGAAGCATGTATGTACACATGTTAATGTATGCGTAAATAGCTTCTAGTCTCCGACGCTAGTCACCGATGGCGCTCACGCCATGTGTAGTACATTCCTATTTACAAATAACAATAAGATGACTGAACCCTAAGTTTAAATGAACCGCGTGGCAGTATTAAAAACACACCGATGCAGTAATCGGCGTGTACATTGTACGTTTCATGCAAACCCTGCTTGACCGCGCCGCAATTGACCCTTCTGAGTCAAACACGGTCTCCGCGATATAATTATGACAGCAATCAATACTTTCATTGCATTCCCAATTCAAACTGGTTCCACTGCCGGAAAATAGCCATGCATATTTGCATTGTCAGCGTAGGAAAACCGTTCATGTCACCTTGCATAGATGATTGAAACAGTGTGTTCAGAATGACCAAAGTGACACCGACAAAAATAGTATATCTCACTAGTCACATTATATCGCGCATTTAATATACGATTATTTGGAGATTACTTTTTAACCCCAATCTAGGATTGACTCACTAACACAAAAAACAACCACCAAAACATAACCAACGGAAAGTCTGATTTGAATTATGTTTTCCAGCTTCCAATAGCCGAGACCATCCCGGATTTCCCATTATCATTGCGCATATAAATTTGACTACCTGAGGTTTAAGAAGTCTCTCGAACGTCCATGAACACAACATTGCAGAATTTCCGAAATCTCCCAAGCTGTATCACAAAAATGACTCACCATTCAGTAATGAGAGTTATGAGCAGGCCGCTCTCATTTTGTAATTGTTTTCGAAGAAGTTGTTTGTGGATATATTTTAACCCGATTTTGTGGGGAAACAAATGCTATTACGTGGCACTTCCAGCGAATTAAGGACTTGGCTGGATGAAACAGCTGTTAGAATACAAATCTATGCCATTTGATTGTTCATGGTTCAGGGCAGGGGTTGCAGGAATGAGTTTGATAAAATGTAACAACGAGCGATTTGGAGTCATATTTACACTAGGCCAATTGAGTTGCTCATATGCAGAATAGACTCAGAGGGCGCACTAGTCAACAACTTCCACTTTCTCTCTTGTCCGGTTTCCCGACATCGTTCGAATACAGGGACCGGTGCTTGAGACGCGATTTACGGTTTACAATGACACAAAATGAACATCAGTTACAGACGACATTTTTTCGGAACGGATTACAAATTCATGTTAATAAAACCAACCACCACAAGTGCAAATTAAACTGGGAAATCTATACCGACTTCCAACTTATACATTTTGAAACAAGTTACCTTCAGTCCGTTATGCCGTTGTAGTATATAGCTCTCTGTTACACGTCAGTTATGCCAAAAATTTGGTATTGGTCACTGCCACTCGTACTCGGATCTGTTAATACCAAAAATAATATTCAATGTCAAAGGCTTATCCCCTGGTATATTGTTCGTATGTTTCATTTTGTAAGGGGGAAATTCAATGTATGGACATTCTTAAAGAAGAGGAACTGTCCATCCTTACACTTCCTCCACAGACAACCTAGAAAACCAAAATCTGAAAGGTAAAAATGTTTCCCCATTATCAGGTCTCACAGAAACTAATTGTAAGGAGTTAAGGAAATAAAAAAAAATTGATGATTCGCGTAGCCGTGAACATTGCTGATGTGGGAAATAATAAGCTAAATCTTAATATTTCAAGAGAGAAGAGGAGACACTGGCCACAGTGAAAAATAGTGCGCCCTCACGATTTTTCAAAATGATATTTTTGAATGGTTGTCAAGGTTTTATATACATTAGCACCACCTGAAATTTTAAGACCAAAATCAGGCGCCCTTATGGGTTAAAAAAGTAATGTCGCCGGCGACATTTATTCCGAAGGCGACGGAAACAGCGTTAGGCGGAGCATATTACCATGGCATATGCACGGCCCGTGGACCTTTTTTGTGGTTGTAATATTGAGACAAGTCTATGATACTAGTAATAGACTATTGTTGATTAAAGTTAAGACAAAATAAAGGTTGTCCTAACACATTACCGCGATGTCTTTACGCTCTTTATGTTTTGGGCATGTGATAGGTATATATATAAAATTATCTCTATTTTCTTGGCCTAGATATCATTGCGACCAAATTGAAGACATTCATATTTTTGTGGGAAAATGTGCAATGCGCGACTTTAATGCGGTTTGTAAAAGTTCCTTTCATCCCATATCCAATCTATCTCTCTATCATTCCATCTATCTATTGTTCTCCTTCCATCTATCTATCCATCTGTCTATCTGCCCATAAATAATATCTGTCTAGCTATACGTCTGTCTGTCTATTTGTCTATCTTTCTTTCAATCTGTCTGTCTGTCCGTCAGACAAGATGGACCGTGTTACTGGATCTCAGGGATCCAAAGTCAGGAAATCCGAACTGGTTTTTTAAGTGATTGATGATCGTGTTTGCTTTAACTATGTGTTTGTTAGGCTCTATTACCTGGCATTGTTTTTCTTTCTGTTTTGATTCTCACAACTTATATGAGTTTGTCATATCCTTGGTGGATATGGTTGCATACTGATTAATAGACACCGTTATGTTTGGCTCGGAGCGCTCTTACAGGGACACGTCCACCATGTGCTGTCCGGGTTGCCAATAATTGGCAAATGTGATGATGTTTTTATTATGTGCACTTAGCACTCAGATTGATGGCGATTTTTGTTCAGAATAAAGAAGACATCATTGCAGTTCAAAATGATATATGAACGATTTTAAAATGGCAACTTCCAGCTTAAATGTTCGAAGCAGTCCTGAAGAAGAAAAGTGTTTGACAGCCAGTTCAAGACGACGGGGGTCTTATGGGTCTTACGACACACTAGAGAAGTATTTTGGGTTGATTGTGTACCCTTTGCTAACATTTGATTTAATTTTACTACCATCTTAAAGAAGTGCACTTGTGTGCTGCTTAAAATGCACACCCACCCCCACACCACACAGTTGTGACCTTAATGTAAACAAAATTTTTGACACAAAGCCATGGCGGAATAAAAAACAAAACATATGACATGGAAATCAGAAATATACCGCACTTAGCACACACACGAAATTTGGATTTATTAGCATGTGCTCATGCCAATTCTGGCAGGTGCAAAAAAAAAAACATTGATCTATTCAAAATTCAACATAGATATGGACACATATCCATGTTTTCAAGACTTGATAGTTTATACTATAACATGAAAATAAACCATGTGATATCACGATTAAAAACAATGAGGTCAAAATTTGCCTGTTCCATTTGGAATTGGAAAAGTAAAAATTTGAGTTCATGATTTATATTAGTTTACCATCACACTCTTCAATATTTGTAGAAAATAAATAAAAAAGAGCATTAGTCAGATGTGATTGGCCACCAATGTTGTGATAAATCTTACCTTTTGTTGTTGGTATAAAATCGGCTGTTATGGGCTCCATAGTTGGTGTGTATGGTATAACACTGATCCGTATCTCGTACGAGGTACATCTTTGTGTATCAGTGATTGTAGCTGCTCTGTCGCCTGATTCCGCTTCCGTGCTATCCCATACATCTGTTCCGGATTCTCTATATTCTATCAGAAAACCACCAACTGGCTCACTGTCTGGCCAAGACCAAACGACTGAGAGAGTCTCTTGGAAGGCCTTGAGCTCACCTATGAATATGTTTTCATCTATCGAAACTATAAAATTAACAATCAGAGAAAGTATTAAACCAATTACAATGACTAATATGTCGCAGGTACAAACTGTCGTTTAACTATATGAGCAATGCTTTTAATGGTCATCTCTCGGTTCTCGGCTTTCACGGTTTTTGACGGATGTACCAAGGTTAGTAAAATATGCCTACGAACATTTCTGATCATGACTCATTTTAACGGAATTTTCACCGAAATAAATGTCTTCAAAATCATCAGGTGCAATTCAAAACAAGCTGTTAATGCCGCAAATTAGCTCAGAGATACATTGACACCATACAGGGTGTCCCAAAAAAAGTGGTGCAAGCAGATAAACCCCGCATCCGGATTTCTCC
Organism: Ophioderma brevispina; assembly: GCA_023653785.1. Taxonomy (NCBI): domain Eukaryota; kingdom Metazoa; phylum Echinodermata; class Ophiuroidea; order Amphilepidida; family Ophiodermatidae; genus Ophioderma; species Ophioderma brevispina. The sequence goes on from JAMKCH010023247.1 coordinate 7,536, forward strand.
AAAAACTACTAAAGCTGTGAATTTCATTCTCATGGAGAATATTAATTATAATCTTTTGTATAAATGTGCAAATCCCGTGACAATCCGCCCACACAAACCAGAGATATGAACGATTATTAAAGGACATCTGTTTTTCACCCATTCCAATGGGATTTACACAGTTAACATCATTTGTCCGTTCTGCTGTCGGGTGAGCGATTTCCAACACATTGAATGTACTGCTGTTTCATGGCATACCATTTAAAAATTAACAACTAAGGAAATACAAAATGCACAGGATATTAGGTTGTTTAGATTTATTAAGTGGCAAATAGGCATTGGAAATAATAAACGTGCAATGATTGAGCCTACAGTCGCATTCTAAAACAATTATGATCAGCACAAATTTAAACTTTGCCGTATGTCTATTTTGTTATCTTTACCTGTGCATTTTTTGTGATTAATATCTAAACTTGTAAACTAAGTGGCACATGTGTTTAAATGACATACATGTAGTCACATTCTTTTTACAAGAAATGAAATTAAAATGGCTTAGTGACGTGAAAGTCCTTTGCTCGGCAGTAACCTGTTTGCATGGCATCTTTTGTCCAGACCCAAATGTGTAATTACACGACAGATACGATTTTCTTTAAGTTTCTCATCTTTGGGAAGGTTTTATAAATATCACAATTGGAGGAAAGTGCCATTTATTTTCATTGAACTAAGCTAAGAGGATCACACCTGCCATTTATTGATTAATTTCTCTACTTTAACAATTGACTTGAATCTAAAATTTCATTTTAGCAACATCCATTGCTTTCTTAAAGTCTGTTCAATGCACATGCATTACTCCCGACAATTAATATTCCAACAGGTAACCCTTTAGAATTAGTATTGTCAGCTTAAAAGGTATTATTACTAGATATCATGTAAGATATTTGTTCAGATACAGCACTGCATTAATTTAGTAGCATATCACCTTCAGGTTCTTAGGTTATCATTTAGGCAATACACACGATTGAACCATGAATCTATCTGATGTACTGATAATCACTAACTGTGTAAATCCCATTGGAATGGATGAAAAACAGAGGGTCTTTAATAATCGTTTATATCTCTGGCTTGCATGGGCGGATTGTCATGGGATTTGCACAGTTTATACAAAATAGTATAATTAATAACCTCCATGAAAATTCACAGCTTCAGCAGTTTTGGAGAAATCTGAGTTTATCTGCTTGCAAAACTTTTTGGGACACCCTGTATGACCTAGATTCACGTGTTTACATCTATCCCTGCGTGAGTTGTTAACATTTTACCATTCACGGAGATCGTTGGGTGTACTTCCGCAATGGGATTGCGAGGCCGCGAGAGCACTCCCACAAAGTAGAATGGCTAGGGTATAACGCTTCTTAGCATAAATGACATCTACGGTGATTTCAATGAAACTGACCCCCGGGAAACTGAATCCAAAGGATTGCCACGAACAACGTCTGGTTAAAATGTTTCTAAATGAGCATGTAACAATTAAATAAGATTAACAATAACTATTCCTCTCCAAAAGATGCTATATAACAACATTATCCCCCAAAACTTTGCAAAATTTACTAATATTACAATCACTGTATGTAGTGAGCTTCCTGGTAAAATAAATAGCATATGATATGAAATATCCCAACTTAGTCACAATGGTTCGGTTCAATAATCGTACATCATGATTTGAAACTACTTGGTACTCTAGATTGTAAAATAAGTAGAAAATAGCCTTTCCAAGAGGCATCCAAATGGGAAGGGTTCCAATTTGGATGCTTCTATTGAAGATTTTTGTACTCAAGCCTGGTAAATTGCCAGTTCAAACTACGCCCTCTTTAGACTGATCAAATCAAACTGTTCCAACTGCAAGTTTCTCACATCTCTAAAAGTATACATGCTGTAAGTATAACTTTAATATCTTTTTAAAGTAGGTTCTAAATATAAGTAACAACTTAAATTGTTTAAATAAAAGGAGAGTACGGTTCATAAGTAGAATGTTGTCAGCAACAAAGGTGTTTAGGTGTACCTGGTTTTGTAGTACGGTTCATAAATCTAATCTTATCAGCACCATAGGCGTTTAGGTGTTCGATCGTCACTGACTGCATGTAGAACGCTACATAACTTCGCGTTGAAAAATAATAATTTACCTCGTAAGGTATGGCTACGTTATTACTGTATGGTCCTGTTCCTGTACGTTCCCTCAGCTACACGACACATATCTTCTCCATCATTTGACACCTGCGACTCTTACAGCCTGGTCTATCCATTTGTAAGACATTGGTTGAAAGCCACCACCCCTGACAGGTTGACCATCCTTGATCCGTCACTTGAATAATAATACCTATGATGTCACCATGTCTGCTGCCACATTGTATATTATCCCATTCAAATTCAATATGTGTCTCATATAATCCATACACGCCTACTGATGCAGGTGATGCACTGGGTACTGTAAGACAGGACAAATGCTGAATAGGTTGTTTTTTCTTTTAATTTATTCTTTCATTACTGAGATTTATATAACGCAAATGGCGCAGGTAATAAAAATACAACTGATTTAAAAATGGAACAATTAAAAAAGAAGAAATCAAATAAATGAATTTAAAGGGGCATGACCCGATGTACGTTTTCATCAGAAAAGGTGAAAACGAAAAAAATGGTCCCTGCACCCAAAAACCCCATTTGTAAAGTTTCGCGCGCGTCTATTTAAACCCGTTTTGATATGAGGTAAACATGTTTTTTGTAATCCAATAGGGCCATTCTTCGTCCCGTTTGTGCCATAAAAAATTCAGTGAATTTTGATTTCAACCCAATGCTGTTTGCCATATAACCAATCTGTTACTTTTGGTATAATGAATAACCTTTAGTCGAAACCTAACCAAATAATGTTTCAACTTTCGCCAGATTGATTACTTTGTCCTTGTTCTGCAAATAAAGTTCGGTCACGCATGTGTACACTCTACAAAAGGTTTTTTTAGAATTCAACTTCAACAGCAAAAAGAATATATGTAAAAAAAAAAATATTCTTATATTATTTCAGAAAACCTTGGACTTTGTCTTACAACATGTTGTAATTAAAAGTAACAAGCAATCTTAACTTGGTAATTAACATTGATGAAAAGAATTGTTGTTTCTGTTAAACTGATGCATCATTCATATTTTAACTGGTAATAAAAAATAACACTGCTATCTTTCTTTTAATCTGACCAGATATTATGTCCTTCAAATACTAAAATGGTGAGTGCCGCACGTGAAAGTAAGAAGACATCAATACTTTTGAAAGAAAAAAGACCTAAACCAATTATTTTGTATAACGGAAGGTACAACTGGCTTTTGAACATGAAATACGAACATTACTGGGACAGTGGTTTTCTAGTACTAAAACTTTGTCGTTTTAGTCACAATGTGTGACTACCAAAGTCAATTAATTCTTTGTTAATAATGCCATTTCCTATAAATTTGCAATTAACTGGGTTTTCAAAAACCTAGCTTTTCGAACGATACACCTGGTTATCAAATTCGATAAGCAGGTTTTTGAAAACTGAAATTTTCAATCGAAAACCCAGATTTATCGAGCGATAAACTAGGTTTAGCAAAAACCTAGCTTTCAAATGTAAACCGGGTTTTCGAATCGAAAGAACAGGTTTTCAAATTCGATAAGCACGGTATTGTGACAAACATGGGTTTTCGATCGAAAAACAAGGTTTATCGAGCGATTAAACTGGTTTTTAAAAACCAAGCTTTTCGAGTCGATAAACCGGTTTTTCGATCGAAAAAACAGGTTTAAAAAAAAAAAAAAAAAAAAAAAGGGTTTTGAAAAACCTGGTATTTCGACCTAAGGAGGGGACTATAAAATGGGCTCAGTCCGTTGTCCGTAGGTCCGTGATAAAAATGTTAACTCTGGAACATTGAGAATATCTTTTTTCTGGATAAGCTAGAGTAGCCAAACTTTGGTATGCTGGTAGGAGGGGAAACCCCATACTCACCATGTAATTCATTCCCTCAGGATCCTCCCACTGGGTCTTCAGGGGGTAGGGGAAAGGTTAAGGGAAAAAGGTCAACTATTGCATAGAAATGTCACACATTGACCATTGTATACGAGTTCCGTAAGGGCTACGATGATGTACTGTGGAAAGTGGAGTTCTCGACCTGATTAGATTTGGGTGATAAAATGTGCTAATTAAGTATCTAATTTGCATAATTATGAAATATTCCCCCAGGCTTGTGGACACGTTTTTAAAGATCCGTAAGGCGTATAATGGTACTTGCTGGAAGGAAGCGGGACTGCGGAGTTCTCAACCCGATTAGATTTTGGCGTATTTTCAGGCACATTAAATATGCAAATGGCTAATTAATATGCAAAATCAGACGTAATTGCTAGGTGGGGAGGCAAAGTATAACACAACAAAGGGTACTAACATGTAGTCCATGTTTTCATTGAAAGGGTTTTTAGTTTGGTTGTTGCAATGGATCGTCTTGGGTTGCAAGCCTGTTGATATTTGCTTTAAAAATGTGAAAATACGTAAAATTCGGTGTTTCGGCCCCTTCTCAGTCTTCGTTTGGGTCCCAACTTAAAATTTGGTCCACATGAATGTTTTGCAAAATAATGTTGCCAAATTGAATAAATCAATCATATTTCACTAAATTTAGTGAATTTTAAGGGATTTTTTCAAGATTAATTTATTAAGATCTCAGGCAGGTGGGTGTTGCAGTTGCATTAATCGCATTTCCTGATGTTATTGATCTCGACATTCGGCGGGGACATTTTTACTCATCGCGTAAATCCAAGAGTTCGCCTGTTCTCTTTCATTGTGCAAAATACTTGCATATACGTCCCGTAAAACTTGCTATAAACGTTACCCCGGATTTCCTGTTGACGGTGATTTTACAGACTCAGGGTCATGGTTTGGGTGGTTTCCATTTATTTTTTAACTGTCCCCTTATCTTATCATTATCGTATTGTAGTGAATAATCCGTTTTAATGTCCATACAAACATTAAAATTAGGCGGTTTTTTAGTAGAGTGGCGCAAACCAGAATTCCTCTTACTGTATTGACACGACGTGTTTATCTTTTGATCATGTTACATTGATACGTCATAACACTCCAACCTGCTTCACCTGTTGTTTCAGATTTAGCCTCAAAAGTCTTCCATACAAATAATCCCCCATTCCTCACCATCTTGCAGCAGCTGGACACTCGGAGGTAAAATAGGGGAAAGAGATTACGTAAGTCCACAGATTTGGCTGTACCCATGGCGTAGTCTGCTATCGAACAGATCCACCTCATTGTTTTCCTCCTGAATCACACTGATCTCATGTTGGTATCGATACGTAACTTGGAACTCAGTGTTTTCTACGGTGCATGCCCAATACACTGTCAATTCTGATGATGGATTAGCACGCGTGTGATTGAAGACGTTAAGAACATACAATGCTGAGGCCTGCAATGAGAAGCTAATATCACCGAGTAATATCAGTTTCATTATCAGACGTCAGTTTGTATATTTAAGCCTAAGAAGCCGGGGCCTTTTTTGGACCCATCTCACCCCCCTAGTATCTCGAAACGGAATTGATGACTATTGTAGCGGGAGTGGCCAAGAAAAATAAAAACAATAAATTGCTGCGCGCAATTTTTCTCAAAGAGCGGCCGGAGCGCGCAAGAACCTAATCTGCAACGCGGTAGTTGTGGTGCTAAGAACCACCCAGCACTCCTTGAAATACAAAGAGTCATACAGCAGAAACAAAATTCATTAACACTTTCTAAAATGCTCATTGTTTTAATTATTTATCGGAGACCTAACTGCATCATTCCAAGATGCGCACATCATCCACATTTTACTCATTTGCAACAGTGTTTATCATCAATGAAACTATGGCTGGACCATAACAATGTAATTTTTGACCCCAATACCTTGCAATCAAAATAAAATCATTTATGACAACTTTGGCCTACTATACTTAATATATTCATAATTCACACATTCACCAATTCTGTACTAAAAAATAAACAAATTTAAAGTTATGGGCCATTCATACCAAATCTATTTTATCCCATGTGGCAACCTAGCTTGAAACCACACACTACATATTTTACTGATGTGAAGACTCCAGGTCAATGCCTGTTACCATGATAGTTAACCTCCCCAACAGAATACAATATTTGGAATTTGACATTGTATGCATTTCATAGAAACCGATTTCACACCGACCATTTAAATTGGCACCTATATTGCAAATACGTCATGGAAATGCGTGGCATTGGACAAGCACCCAACTCAGCCCACAACACCATGTGCCGATCTCTACTGAAACGCGACAAATAAAATTCATCCCCAATTTCATGATTAAACAAAGAAGCATGCAATCTGGAACGCCAACCCATTTATGTTTCAAATCAGGCATCTCATAATATTACAGAAAAATAAAATTTATACTCACATTTCACCGCACATGTACATTCAACAGGGACATGTTAATTCTGAATACCTCCACCATTTAGCCAGTGGTGAAACCGGGCATCTCATAAATTACATAAACAACCCCCAATTACATCATAACATAAAATTACTCAATATTCTGAATGCCTAGTAAACTTCATTGCGCCCACAGTAATTGACAAACTAAATCTTCAAAATATAAATTTCCACTTATCGCATTGTGCATCGACCAAAGGCAAGTCGATTTACAATCAATGCCCGCAACTCTACCCTCCCACATTGGCCAAGCTCCTTTAATTAAAAACCGTCATCCAGCACGTCCACATTACCCTCGTCCTAATTAATCAAATATTTTATGCCACACTCCGCTTGGGTCCTTGGGACATTCCACCCATCACCATCTGAATGCTACACACGCTCAAAATCACTTCAGTTCCTAAAAGTGACAATCCGGCCACGTCGGCATGTCAATCCATTTACAAACAATCCGTCAAGACCTAACATAACCCCCTTCACTACCCCAAGCTTAATATAAACTACCTAATTACTCCATACACAAAACATGCTTTCAAATAGCACTATCTTCAATCTCGACGGGTGCCACACTAAAAACACATGCACAGATCAAGCACTTTTGCACTCACAAGCACAAAAACAAAAAATCAAACCAACACAATCCAACAACAAAAAAACACAACCACACAAACACACATCACACACCATTACATCAAACACCATTCACAACCTCTTTAACTGCATTCCCCCACCTACCAACTCCGGTTTACATAGTAAACTCAACCTCCACACCATAACTCGCATAACCAACCTCACCAATTCATCTGATCCACCACTGTAACTGAAATCCCAAGTCCTCACAAAGTCTAAACTCATCTGCCATACTGATTTAACCCATATAATAAATCATAACCTAACTCTTCCCGTCCCCAAAAACTATTCACATCCACACTATCTCTGACCACACAACACAATCACAACACACGTACAGCATTTTTAACACAACTGGCCAACCATACTAGTTATGAATGAAAGTACATGCACCGCTTTACTCATGGCCTTAACAATTTGCACACTGTTTGAGTAAAATTTACCAAGTTCCACAAGTGAGTCATATGTATCAAAAGCTAAAATCCACATTAAACATCAGAAGTCAATGTTTCATCCATGTTCCACTCTACACTACACAAGTATGATGATGCTAAACCCTACATTATCAAAATCAGATGCATGTTGTGCTGCCTGCTACAGGAATAGTCACATTCAACTGAAATTATTCTGTTTCCCCCTTAAATTTTTTAAAGCGGCACTGGCAATTCAATATGAATTTTCTTCATTTGCTCTCAAATGATAGTCTAGGCCATTGAAGAACAGAGATATATATTTTACACTAAAAATTGGTAAAGCCCCAAAACCGATAGGGACATTGATTATGAGGATAAAGACATCCAGGTACTTTGTAGGCCAACTTTTAAGTTTTCCATAACTTAATCAACAAAGTGTATTATTAATGGAATATTTTGACTGTACTCACTGATATTAAACACAAAGGTTAATGAGACCGATCCAAAACAGTGTACATAGCGTGGGAAAAAATGCATACGGCGTCGTGTTCTTGTGTTAAACGCCATTTTAGTCGACTGAATTTAACGCGCCGCGACGTTAAATATAAAATCATTATGTTTACCCATAGGAGCTGATTTGGTCTCAATCATTTCGGGTGAGGATTTTGTATATAAAAGCTTACAACCATGCAAAAATATCGATTTTGAAAAATCTTGAGGGCGCCACTATTTTTCAAATGTGCAGTGTCTCTTTAAACGCGAAATCACATCCAAATTTAGCCCATCCCAATCTCAAAAGTTGGCACCAAATTCAAATAAAAATATTCCCTCAACTCTGAACTACAAGTGACCACAACCTTACCCACTCAATTTTGCGGTGGGGTACACCAAGCCCCACCTACAATTGATTATCTAAAAATCACAACTCCATGAAAACATTATTGTTTGGAATTTCTAATACACCTGATAAAATTAATAAGCCACCCCGCATAGCAAACAGCACAAACACTTGCAAATTCAAACCATGCCATGGTACATGTACACACAGTTGCATAAACCTACAAGTGGTCGGGTATATTTCACAACAATTTTATGCATTTACACCTCATGGCCACCACAACTGGGAGACTCATTGATAATAACAACAACTCCCAAATTTATACACAAGAGGCTCCCTATCCCTGGGTAATAATCCACTACAAATGACTCAACCTTATTACTATATCAAAACTAGGACAAGTTTATGACTGTACTCACAATGGTATGTTAATAAAAAACACAATCTTTTTGAGTTGCACTTACAGGGCTAATTTTAAGCTTAATGAACTCGCAAAAATACAGTTGTGTACACTACAACCGCCTGCACATCACATTATATGACCAGAGACATTTAAGAGTGATCGGACCCTATTCCTCTCTATACTACACACAATTAGAAAACACACTAAATTTTATCTCTCCCATAGAGTTTACATGGGCTGTACATGAATTAAATATCTGCCGGCGACATGACAGTGACCATCGATCATTTACACCATATACTCGCAAAAATCCTATTTTCACATTTTTTACACAAAGTTTAAACACACTGTACTTTCATTTCCACCATTCTGTCTCCCTCCCCCATTTTCGGACACAATTTCATCCCTCCCCAATTTGGAGTGCTTACCAAAACAATTAACGCTTCAAAGGGACATCACAATATAAAATGCGGGATCAATTAATCTCATGGTCTAAACAATCACACCAATGCAAATCCCCCTCTTCTGTTTACCTCCAACTACCAAAAGTACAAACCAATTGTTCACTCAAGATTTTGTTGCATCATCAATTAAAATGTCACATCTACGATTGTGTTCAAATGGCATGTATATTACTGCTAATTTTACTATACAATTCAATCACAATAATATCAGCACTTACCTCACTCGTACCTGTTTTACGCTTTAAATTGACTATTAAAATCAATGTTTACCAATCAAACTGTGCGCTTGCTTCGACATTAGAAAAAACCCCCCTTTTATACACCCTTTTCCAACCCCCACTCAAAAACAAGTTCTGAACTCAATGAAATTTGACGACCCCCTCTACCTCAAACTCTATGAGAACTCATTTTTGTCAGCTTCCAAAACCATATACTCAAACCACTTTGGATAAGCTCTCAAATTCTATCCATCTCAGTCTCGGCTCCCAGTGACATTCATGAAAAATCATATCTTAAACTTTTGTTCCAAAAAGATTTAGTAATATCATGATAAATATAAGAAAAAACATTAGACGTCAAAATCCGTGGGGGTAGTGGATTAACCCAGCTGCCAATAGTGTTAATTTCGAATAACGGTCATTTAGATTTAAATATCGTGACCAGGCCTAAGTCTTTAGTCCAAGTCTTTGTGTAACCGTTTGATATGTGTAAGAGCGCCCTCCTTACCGTTAAGTCTTCGTTAACCAGGGGGGGGTGTCGGACACGATCTGCTCGATTTGGGCAATTGGGGATTTCCAAACGGTGATTTTATGGATTCCTACGTGTATTCTCTACGCAGCCTCGGTCTCCAGGACAATAAAAAACCTTTGTTCAAAAGATCTTAGTAATATCATGATAAAGTAAGAAAAAATTATTCACTTCAAAATCCGTCGGGGTTAGTGGATTAACCCCGCTGTAAATAGTGTAATTTCCAATAACGGTCATTTAGATTTAAATATTCGTGACAAGGCTTAGTCTGTGTGTAACCGTTCAATATGCGTTAAGAAGCGGCCCTCCTACCGTTAAGTCTTTGAAACAGACTAGCAACCCGGAAGTTGATGCCGTTTTGAATTTGCTGTTGCTGTTTTGTGGCATGTCCTACCCCCCTGTAGTTAACAGACTAGCACTCGAAAATTGATGCCGTTTTGAATTTGCTCTTGCTGTTAAGTTGGCATGTCCTACCCCCGGCATGAGTCTATCGCCCCTGCCAAGTCGAAGTTGTCTGAAGCTCGCCCCAAACTTTTCCGTAAAACCGCGCCATTCTCCAAATCACCACGATCCCTTTCAAAAGCCAATCAGCGTGCACGAATCAGGGTGTCGGCTCACCTGAAAGAGACGCCACATCCTGTCGACGGCTGCGACACACGTGTTGAAGAGCATTGGAAACAACTACAATAGATCTCTTACATGAGAAAAAATTACTAACATGTGAAAATGAAGCCTATTACACGATGGGGAATCTCAGTTCACTATCATATATGTGGTACCAATGGATAGCTATAACATCTCCTGAGTCCATTGATACCAAAAAGTACAAACAACCTTGTATGACGTCACGTGAATAAACATGACGTCATTCCAAATGCTAAAAATCCTACAAATCCGGCAAATTCATGGTTGTTCGCCATTTTTTTTCAGCAAACGTTGGATTTTTGGCCATGATGTGTGTCAAAGTATGCGCACACATTCATTTACTACAAATAAATCAAATAAATAAGTTAAAACATGTGGGCCCGTATTCCAGAAACTTGTTTAGCTAAACGCGATTTTTTTTTTTACTTAAAATCACCGTAATTTAAAATTGCGTTTAAGCAAAACGCGTTTAAATATTTTTAACCATTGCTTACTTAAACAGAAGCTTTAAACAGGAGTAACATCGTCGTATTTAAAGACGCTAACTTTAGTGTATAAAAGACCGTATTGTTTTTTAATGGTTGAGCGCACACAGTGTATTATGGCTTTCCTTAGCGTTTAGGTGCTACCACCAAATGGGCGAGAATGGTGTGCACCATTCACTATAGCCTAGTAAAATGTCATTCCCTTGGCACAGTTTCAGTAGCTTTCATTCACCAATGTATTTAAAAATACACCCCCTGGTTTTGGGGTAGATATATGATCCCAGATCATGCAAGGTCAGTTCATGTCAATGTATTTACGAGTACAACCAACTGAACTGTGTCCTTGGTGGATGAGCATATTGTAATCATAGTGATTGCTGTTGTCAATTGGAGTGTGCAATGAACCGTGCATTTGGCGAAATCACACTAAACACTTCTTAAACCTAGCCCCGTACCTAGTTAAGGAATATGTCATGATTCTGAATATTTGGAAAATATGGTATGGATGGAAAGCTTAAGTAACGTAGATTACATATAAATCAAATAAGTTGAAAATTGTCCACATTTGTTGAGTATTTTGCCCTTTTAATTTCCCGCCCAATAGCTTCTCGACAACGATTCCGACAAATCCACATCGCATCGCAGGCAAATGGTGACGTTAAAGTGATGACCATCCATAATTTACGTTGTTGTGAACACATAGATAATCGCAGTGTTGCCACTTCAATAATAATTAACACACGAAATGAAACAAAATATGTCATTCGTAACTTTTTTTTTTCTAATTTTTAGTATTCTTTCATTAATCCATCAACATTACGGGTCAGCAATAACAATTCGAGTAAACACGATGTTTTGGTCATCACTTTGACGTCACGAGTTGGGCGCTTTTGATCAATGAAGCCGTGGCGAAAAATCCGCCCGTTTTCTTCGTATGTCAAAAAAGCAAATTAAAATGCCACCCCCTCTATTTTGTTAATTTACATCAAATTGTAATTATTTTTTTTTTTCGGGAATATCGTGATGTATGTACATATATTGTTCTGAATTAAGTCAAACTGAGCTGACAAAAATCTGACATATTTCCTTTAAATTTCGATACATTTTTGGAGGACTTAAAATGCGTTTACCTTTAACTTTCTTTCTGGAATTGCGTTTAACTTAAGCCATACTTTATCTCCATTTAACGTTTGTTTTAAGCTTAAATCGCGCTAAACACCTTTTTTGGAATACGGGCCGTGTAGGCGCTGTATCCTTACCACAAAAAAATGGATTCTGCTATACGTGTAATTTCACTGGAAATAGCTTTTTTCGATTACGTACGTCGCGTCATAACCGCAGGTCCGATTTTGTTCAAAATGGCCTTAAATCGCGCGCAAGCCTACAAAGAAAAAAAGGGGACCCCCCCCCCCCCCCCCCCTCATGTAGTTTCGACGTGAAAAATAACAAATAGATGAGATACGACAAAAAGGTCGAGTGGGTCCTTTTGGTCCGTAAATGAACAAAGATTAGACCGGGTCTAAAGTGGTAGACCTTTCCTAGTGTAATGTTTTGGCCCACACCCGAAAAGACATTTTCCTTTACACTGACCGAGGTATTTTGTATTAATTTTGAAAACCTTGCATTTAAAATCTTTCAAATTTGCTATACTTACGTTACGAAGAAAGTGTGAATAACTATCAAGTTTGAGGCAAAATTAATTTCGACTTAGACCATTCTAACTTTAAACCTGGTGTAACTTTTTGTGCATACGGACCTAAGGTTAAATTGGTACGTGTTTGAGGGTCGAAAAGTGTGGGCAGAAGACAGCTGGGAGGTGTGCGCGTATTGGGCTTTTGCACTGTGAGTGGAAAAATCAACTGTCAACGTTTTTGGTTAGAATGGGAGCATTTTTGGAGGCTAGAAAATTATGTTATGTGTTGAAGTGTTGTTCTTTGGACCGAAAGGCTTCTTTTTTGTGGAGGAAAAGGTAGATTTTTGACGAAAGTTAATTCACGAAATGAAAGATACCAACACTGGCCAAAAGTATTGCCAACATGCCAAGGAAACAATATTTTATAATAAAACTAGATTTAAAATTGGAATTATTGTCCAAACTTTTAATGAATGGCTATCCACATTGTTGATTTGTTTGTTTAACGGACCAATAAATGTTTTCTGTTAGATCATTGGTCTGTTAGTTAAGCACATGCTTTGCTACCTCACCCTCGACATGAACTGAGACCTCTATCAGTATGATTTCAGTAGGTAAACCAGTTCTAGAAAAAAATCCAGCATAATTGCTTGAGCTACGGTTTCAGCTTTCTGATTTGGCATCGGTAACCACTCTTCTGTAGAACCTATGCGGATATGTGGGAATAAGGTAAAAGCAAATTCAGGTGGGGAGAAATTGGAAGTGGATCCCCGGGAGACGCACAAAGAAAAATTGAAAAGATGGTGACCCCCATTTCGGTAAGAGATTTTGTGTATGGCACTGTTAAAAATAAACCTGTAAAAGAACAGGGATTTGACTGGCAGCTGGGACTCCACAACGCGCAGAACGTAAATACCCGAGCCGTAAAAATACGAACCATTGCAGTGAACGTAAAATAACAGCGTAAAATCTCATCTTCAACGTTATTGTTGTTTTTGGGACTTGTTTAAACAATATTAAGAATTAAAACGTATTACAATCCTCTGACCAAATGATCACGTTGTAGTTATGGCCATATACAAACGTTAATTTACGTTACCACGTAAAATGTGTCAGGTCAGTTTCCTTTAGGGCCTGCTACCGGTATCCTGGTAAGCATTACTACCTGTCCCAGGTCCGGATTTGTCGGCGGCTAACCCGTCACCCCGTCAATTTTTAAGGAATCTGATGAGGAGGGTAGCTGGTTACCCTGGTAGAATGAAAAAGAATAAGATCTACCTACAGGTGCGTCGGCTCTGGAGAGCTTTGGCGGCCATCCGGCATATTCTGCCTTGTATGGTGTGCATAGTTGCCCAAGTCTACCCCACCGCCGACCTGTGATTGGCGTCAGGAAGGGCATCCGGTCATTATCTTTTGCTCCATAATCCTCACACAGCAGTATTGCTGAGTGTTTGGTGTATCCGGCCACCCCGTTGACGGGACAAAACCGGTTTAAACTTTGGTTTAACTAAAAATTGGTTGTAAAAAAAGTTAAAATTAGGAACATTTTTTACCCGTGTGGAAGATGCGAGAAAGAGGTTAAGGGGTGGGTGGAACAGGTGGAAACGTTGTGTGTGAGGTGGAATCGGTGAAGAAGTTTAACGTACCGTGGGGGGGCAGGGTTAGTTTGGGCAGTGTATGCCAGATTGTGAAAGCTAAGGTAAGGTTGGGTGGGATAAAGTTTAGAGAATGGAGAGAGTTGTTACACGGGAAAAGATTTCCTTTGAAAGATGAAAGGAATGGCTTAAGTGTTGTGTGAGATTGACGATTTGCTGTGGGGGGAGTGAGACATTGGTCCATATTCTCAAACGATGTTGAACGCTAATCGCTTGTTAAATCGCAATTTAAAACGCCGCTAAAATAAATGCAATTCTCAAAGCATGGTTAACTTTAAAACGTTGTTTAAAAATTTAACCGAACCTCGTTAACATGGGCTCAAAACGTGTTAAAACTTAGGGACTTGATTCCGGGGGTAGTTAAGGTGGCTGTTTACAACTTTAACGCCTTCATTCAGATGCCGGAATATGTGTATCGTGCTTAGACCAGTTTTTTTTTTCCTTTATTCTCTTTCTTTTCCGAGTCCTCGTTATTTCTTCTCTTTTTGCTCGTGTGTATCTGTTTATAAGTTTAAAGAATTTGAATGATACGATAGCACGTGCAGCACAGCGACATAATCAATTTTAAATAGGCCGGTGTTTTTTTTCTCCATCGCTAAACAAATTCCTAAAGCTATATGCTAACGCGCACATTTCTTGAAATTACCCGCGACTTCTGCGTAGTCATAGCAATACGGATGCATTGTCTGACATACTATGTTCACGTGCAGGTAATTATATAGGCGAAGATAAGTCACAGTTCATGATATTTTACGCGGCGGATTAATATCGGGTTAGCTAAACGATTTGTTAAAATTTTAACCCGCGGGTTTTTAACTGTGCGTTTAGCTAACCACAGCTTAAGAAGGCTAACCACCGTTTATTTTTAAACATCGTTTGAGAATACGGCCCAATGGTGTCTGAGCGAAAATGAGATCGCGATTTGAAGAAGGCCACAGGGAGCAATGATGATAGCGAGTGTTTGTGAAGGTTGATAGATAGGAAGAGATTTGTTTTGGGTTTTGAAGAAGCGCTGGACCGGTTGGTGAAGGCGAATTGTGTACGATGGTATTGGCACGTGCTTTTTTGGGGAAGGATGATGAGCATGTTTGGGGGATTTCATGCCAAACTAGGACAGATTTACCAGGCATGTACACCCACATTGGGTAGTATGGCAAGTAAATGACAGAGGCACAGAACGCTCCGGAATCACTGTGCACTCCACAACTGGTTGTATGCAACACTTACTTCCAACACATGAGTGTAAAAGGCATGGCAACTGGGACATCTCCATGTGGGCATTATAGAAACAGGATTGATTCATCCATTACCCAACTGGCAACTAAAACTTTTCAGACTGCAGATTCTTACTGCTCACCGATTTCGGTCAGACCACAACCTGGTGCTGGCTAAGGTGAAATTTATACAGACCAAACCAACGAATACAACGGTACCCAAGAAGTATGACGTCAGTCGATTCAGCGACCCCACCAATTGCAGCAGAATTCTATGCAAAGATAGGTGGTTGCCTTTGGACCACTCCTCCAATTAGAAACACTGATGTTGAAGGGCTATGGACCAACTTTAAGGAAACAACCAATAAATAACAGAGGAAACAAGTGGTGTGAAAGGGCCCCGCAAACTAAGGGGCTCCTGACGAAGTAAAGAAAAGGCATGTTCATCAAAGAAGGCCAGCAAGGATCCAAATGATGAAACCCAACTGCACATAATCAATCCCACTACTACTCCAAACTGAACAAGGAGGTCAAATATCATGTAAAGAGCTGGAAGAAGAAGATGCTCGAAAAGGAAGTTAAAGAGATGGAAGATGCACATGCTAGGAACAACAACCATGAACTCTTCAAGTGCATCCATAGACTAGCGATTGAAGAGCTCAACTGCCAGCAGCTGCCAAAGACAAACATGGCGCCCTCAAAACTGCTCCAGATAAAGTAAAGAAGTGCTGCTGGGAAGAGCACTTCAGCAAACATCTCAACATTGAATTCCCCGGACCCCAGAAGGAAGAAGTACTTCACTCCATCCCAAAACCTGGCAATTCTTAACTCAAACAGGCATGCCTTTCTCAATCTAGGAAGTAGAAGAGCCATTAAGAACTTAAAAATCACAACAAAGCATGTGGATGGGATAAGATCTCTGCTGAAACCCTGAAAGCATGTGGCCCAGCTATGAGACAGTTACTGTTGAAAATAATCAACATTGCCTGGGAAAAATAGAAGGGGAATTGCCAGAAGACTGGAGCAAGGGCCCAGATAACTCCATTATACAAGAAATGTGAGAAACTAAATCCCGCCAACTATAGAGCATTTACTTTACTGTCCATCCAGGGAAAAAATTGCTGTAAATTATCCTGACTGGAACCGGATGCGCACCATAGATGACTACCTTGAAGGACAATTTGGATTTAGAAGCTCAAGACGTACTACTGATGCTGTATATCCTGTTCCGCACACGTGCTTAGAGAAGGCCAAGAAAGACGCGTTCATATACACTGGAACTTTGTATATTTTAAAGCAACATTTGGATCCCATTTGGAGAGAGGCACCTGGAAATGTTTAAGATCAATTGTAGTAGACAGCAAGCTGTAGAACCAATTGAAAAGATGTATGAGCAAACCATATCCTCAGTAGTGGTGAATGGAAACTCACTCCTGACTGGTTCGAAATGCTTAGTTGGTGTTAGACAGGGATGCCTCTATCTCCATGCCTCCTTCATCTCTTCTTAGAATTTGTAATGAGAGAGTTCAAAACCTAGGCTCACCGGAATCCAAATGGGAGGGATGAAAATCAACAACAATCTTTGGGGAATGAAGATCAACCCATCTAAATGCAAGATCATTCCGATGACCCAAGAGACATCACCTTTACCAGACACCAATTGACAACGTAAATGATTTTGTCTTTCTTTGGAAGTAATGGCCTCGTTTAAGGAGGACATCAAGAGGCGTACAAGACTGGCAGCATGGGCATTCGGTACACTCAGGAATACCATCTGGAGGAATCATGACATCACAAGATTACTCAAAGTCAGAATATACCAGTCTCCTATACTCCCCATTGCCACCGGTATGGAACGAGTCATGGGTATTGCGCAAGGTAGACTGCCAAAAGCTAGAAAGCTTTGAGATGAGATTTCTCCGGTCCATCCTAGGAATGAACCTTCTGCACAAATTGGAAAATGATGAATTATCAGCGCGAACATCACATGCCCCAACACGGATGCAGTCCACCAGGAGCCGGCTGAGTGGTTTGGACACAGATACCATACCAAGTCTATAACGCTAGAACGTCACAAGGTGGAACAGGTCGCCACCAGCAAGATGGAAGGACCAGATCCCCAAGGACACAGCTTGGACCCTCAAATGCCCGAATCTATTGCAAGGGCAGGCCAGAATGAGGAGAATTACTCATGAGAGAGCAAAGGACACCCCTCCCTATGCAGTTTAGTCCAAAAGTCAAGGTGTGGGCAAGGGGCAGGGGAAGCTTCCCGCTTGTGGGGAATCTTTTTTGTTTGCCCCATATTTCCTCCCCCGTGGGATTAGTGATTTTCTGGAGGGGGGGGGGGGTCCTTCTTGGTCGCTTCTTTCCCCCCATGTGGAATTAAGTTGATTTCCTGCACACCCTCGCTGCACTACGCGCCAATTTACAGTTGAAACAATCATATTATTATACAACATTTTCCTCCCCCGATACAATATGTTTCCCCATGAAAAAAAGCAACTGTGGGCGGTTTGAGGAAGAGGGACGTCCAAAGAAGACTGGGAGAAGCAAGTGGAGGAGAGAGGTATAGGAGGGTTGTTTGAGGATGGAGGAATGGACTGAATCGGGTGAAGTGAAAGAGGGTGTAAGGGTGATTGCTATGCGAGTGCGGGGAAAATCCGACCACCCCGTTTTTACAGGCTCTAGAACTTCGGATTTACCTACTTACTACTATTACTACTACTTCTTCTAAAAATAACCCAAGCCCAGTCTAGTAATTTTACTACGTATTGGGTCGTAACAGTCCGTGCCTTATATATGTACGTTGCTATGCAACTACCTAAAACAACACCTGTTTTAATTCTGTGTACTGTACTGATCTATTCGATTTCATACTTTTTGAGCTTTTTACCTAAGATTTATTTAACAATGGTTTTGGCAATCTCCTGGAACTATGTCACGGAGGCAGCAATTTTCATGTAAGATATTTCAAATCGAAATTGATCTAGGTTAAAATGACATGGATAAGGGGTCATTCATGTTTGCAGGGCATATTGCCGAAGTTATAAGAATGCCTTCTTCGAACATTACCAAATTGGTTAAAAAGTCAGTTGAAAGGTGATAATTTAACGTATTCAACTGACTGGGAAGGCGGGTTGGTGTAGTAGCTCATCAACCCGCTTTCACCAATGCGTCCCGGGTTCTACTCCCCGCGGAGCCAGTGTCGTACGTGAATTTGGTTGTCGATCCATGCCCGTCCTCCCGGAGAACTTTGGTTTCCTCCAGCATCTAGTTTAAAAATTGTTTTTTGATTTTGTTTGTTTTAGGTTGTTTTTTTGTTTTAAATTGTTAAGATCTTTTGGTGATTTTGCGCGTTATAAGAATTAAATATGTTATTAATTTATATACGTATGTGAATTGTGAGCAACCCATCATTGGCGGACCTGTTAAAGCAATTTCTCTCTTACTAAACACCCTTGCCTTTACCTCTCTGCCATGAAATTTGGAACATGGAAGCTCTCCTAAATTCAATTAATGGTTATTATTGAATCGCATTGTTCCCTTTTTCAAATATTCGTCCATTATCCTCCCTGCCTATTTAGCCAGACGATATTGTGATAGTAGATCGTGGTTGTTGTTGCATGACCCCGTGCATATCATCGTTTAATAGTAAATCTGACCATTTACTTCATATAGAAATCATTTTATTATATAAGAAGATCTCACCGCAGGCCTATATAAATTTACATCAAAAATATTTTTGTAAATGTTGTTTATAAAGTTAGTTTTAAAGGGGCATTTCGTGATCCACAACCTCGTCCCCCCGACTGTACCTAAAAAACGTTGAGATTTTTATATCATCTGAACCGTTAGCCGTAGTAATCCACGTGTACAAAATCTACGTGCAAATTCGGTCGCATCTGTAAGAAATTCGCAATTTTGTATTTTCCTGTCCGTAAACAAGCATTTGCTCATAACACAAAACCGCATGATCGGGATCAACTCCAATTTTGTGAATAAGCTTTTCTCAAGGATATCTAGAGAACCATGAATAAAACAGAAGGACTGGATCACGAATGCACCCTTTAAACCAAAACAAAATCGATCTTGTAATGTGCCAACCCATTCCATTGCGGAACAATACAAAAGATGAAATTCAAAAAAAAGAAAAGGTTTTATTTTTTGTTTGGGGGGTTTTTTAAAATTCTAGTTTTATCTAAAATCATTGCACTCTAATAAAACGTCATACTAAACTCTGTCATATATATTAATATCAAAATTTAACATAAAGGATGGTATATGAACATCCATTTTCTGCATCACCACTGCATATGATATCGAATGACTTCAGGATATTCTAAATCATATTGGAGCTGCAATATCGTATAATCACGTCGCCACTTTACATACACCAACCGTTATTTTTCTATGCCTTCATGATGGAATGTTTATTCCATTATTTGCATTGATTTGAGAACCCCAAAAAATACACTCCGATGCCCCACATATGCACTTTTTATTCGTTATTGCATGTGCAGCAAACAATAATCAAAAATAATTCAGTCACAAAATAGTTTAGCTCTGTACAATGATATTTACTCAGAATCATGAAGTAGTAAGTAAGTACTATCAGCAAAGAGTAGGCATTAACAGTAAAAACCGATCACCGAAGAAAACATGGACGTCAAGTAAAAATGTAAGAAAAACAGCTGCAATATGCCAAAAGCAATATAGTGTATTGCCTGGTACTTTTTGCGTGCAAAGCTAGCTAGATATGTTCCTCTAATAGTCATACCGCCTTGCATTTACTTCGTAATACAAGCTTAAACCAAGTTTCGCTAACCACACTACAATTGTTATTGTTCACTGAACGGTTACAGCGATAAAATAATAACTCAATTCGTGTGTTGTCACAGTGTTCTGGTTTGTTACAACATTATTTTTCTTTTAAATTCCTTGTACTGCCAATTTTCCCCTGAGAGTAAGACTGCTCCGGAGAGATTGAACTGATGTATCGTTTGGTATGCAGGCAAAACCCAAAGTAAGGCAATTCTTTCACAAGTCAATGGGAGCGCTTCCATTAAGAATCAGCAGCAGATAGCCGTCACGTTATATTTTTCAACAGCGGTTTTAGGATTGTTGTCACTTTGTAATTGCAAAAAACACAGTTAAGATCGCTTTTAAAAACCCGCTACGCTTTCCATGCTGGACTGTCCCTTTAACCCCACTTAGCTGACCACTCAACCATTTTTGCATTGAATGTTCAGTAAACTCACAAGATTATGACTATGCAACAATTTGACATGGGTTTCATCTTAAATGGCGGATGATGACTTCAAAATGAACATTTTTTGGGTATTGCATGTTCACCAACTCTATAAAGTTTATGACTATACAAAAATTTTAACTGTGCACTTACAATCACCCTCATTTTTGGAAGTTGGCCTATAAATGGGCAGTACTTTAATTCATCATGGTATTCTGTGAAACTGCTTATAAAAACTGGGTGAATGTGACCTAATTTGTTAGCCATGGTTGGTTGGTTGACGTAGCTCCCTCCTGTAGGAGCACCATAATTAATCTGTTAAAAGTCACAATCAGTAGTGGTGTAAGTTAAGTTGGCCGGGAAAAACCTTGATTGCAGAGCGTGTTACGTGCAACCTGTACACTAATTTCCTGCGTGATTGGTTCAGTGATGACATGCATGTTGGGATAGCAGGTGAAGTGGGTGGGGTCAAGGCATATATGGGTAAGTGACACCGTTGACACAGCAATAAACACCCCGCTCCAGCTGCAGTTTTCGCATTCTGTACTTCCAATTGCTTTATAAAAGGGTTTCTCTGTTTGTGAAGTGCTGAGCAGCACACAAGAAAATGCTCTCTCGTTTCAGGCTCCTCACCACAACAGCAGGCAGGTGGATAGATATTAATTGATAAATGTTGCACGGTTTCCTTGAAGGTTGTATGTTCCAGTAAGAAGCTTAGTCTTGACAGAGGCTCTATACACATCTCGTTGGTTTGGTTCGACAGTATCCCAAGTTGGATGAGTTAACCCTATTCTGCAATATTCAACATTGAGATATTTCAGGGATTGTTTTGAAATTGCATCCTTCTTCAGCTTGTTATTCCAGTAGCTTAACACTGCTGAATTGATTGTTTCTTCGGTTTGTTTTTGTTGGCGGATTTTTTAGCAAGTCATGAGCAATTGGTAGATCATATTTATTAAGGGTTTTACACACTTTCATAAACCAACTTTTGGAGCTCAAGTTTTCCTAGCCAGCTGTCTCTCAGCTATCTTGCTCTCAATAGATGAACCAGAGGGGATGATCATTGAAATAGAGCGATTGATGAGCCTCAATTCTGGCTTTAACTGGAAGTGCTCCTAATAACGGAATACGGCTCATTTGCAGTTTTTTCTGGAAGATGCTGGATTTGTTTAAGAATTTTCTTCTGAAAGGTTGACACGACATTCATATCAGATTCTGTCAGGTTCATTATCTCCAACCATATAGATATCTTGGTTCCACATATGTATGGATTAAAGCTTCAGCTATCTTGGGACTAATGCCATTAAGACCGTGTAAACCCGCTCCATCCGATGGATAGTACATTACGCCTACCAATCAGCACTCTTTCTTGAATGACAGACGTAATTTGTGGTATGGTTATTTCTCTCTATCCCAAGATGTTTACCATTATCAGTTACTTGTACTTGTTCATCATTCAGAGACCAAGGGGAAAGATCCTCAAGAATGTGAGAGGCTGTTTAGATTTTACTGGGATTACTACACTCTTCTGTGGATGCAGGATATATCTTTCTTTCTGGGAGTAAATATATGCTTCATCTAGGCATATCTTGGAGTTCTGTTATTTATTTGATGCAGGAGGATATCATCAGCCACATGGTGGTGCCCCCTCATAATAGGGTCCATACTCTAGCACTTACTAGCACTTCCTCTTCCTTGATGTACTCCTTGAAAAGCTCGAAGGTTGGAGGAGACCTCCCTCCATTTCACTTGAGTCTGTAGCCCCATTCATCCAGTCTTTTGATACACACCAAAGTTCTTCTTGAATTTCCCTTAGATGTAGCTTTCTGAAGAGGATGAGGCATACCACATCAAAAGCTTTTCTAGCATCCAAGGTAGCAATAAGAGCTATTTCTTGTTATTCCTTGGCTTAATTAGTCAATTCCGACACTATCATGGCGGCCGATAAAGATTGAGGTTTTAGCAGTAAAGCCTCTTTGCCAGCTGACAAGATTTCTTATCTAAGATTGGTGCATACGTTCAGAAGGACATTTTCAAGACTTTGCCTATGGTGCTTGTTAGGGTTAGCCCCGGTAGTTCTCTTGAAGTAGTGATTCTTGTCTTTCTTTGGAATTGGAATCACGATACCCTCCGGGAAATCTACTGGAACCTTCCTCTTTGAAAATTATTTTAATTGGAAAGGTTGAGCGAGTGGTTTGCAGTTACAGCTGCTCCATGCTTTCTTAATGTGCTCTGCTGAATTCCATGACCATCTGGAGCCTTGCCATTATTCCCAATGTCTTGATGGCTTGTGAATTTCCTCTGTTCTAATTGGAGACATATTGCCCTTACTTATTAAGCTGTGCTATGATGACGAGATCAGCTTCAAACTTGTCTACAAATAGTAATTTCAAATGTGGATTTGAATCAGGAGTCCGAAGTCCTATAGAAAATATCTTGCAATAACATTCGGATGGCATCGTTCTTACTGTGAAGCAAGTTTCCATCTGTGAGATTCGCATCCGTTGTAAGGTAGTCTATCTCTGCCTATTATTAGCTTAAAGAAGAGCTTTTGGTCACTGCTATTCACTTCCATGATCTCATAAGTTTTCATGTCTCCCTGGCACGCTCTTGTCTGTGTTGCAGTCCTCAGCCTTCTCTTTGCTAACTTTAAATTTAGTGGTGAGATCATCCATTTTTCCAGAGGAAAAGGGACAAGATGACCTTATCTCTTGAGCTCTGGTATGTAAATTTACTAGCTTAAATTCGTTGCACCATCCATTGTTCAAGGTCTAAGCTTTTTCTTGCCAGAAAATCCCTTCTTAGAGGGTGTGAAGACAGAGCAGCTTGCTGTAGTTGGTTGATTGAACTGTTGGAGTTACAGTCAGATGAGTATGTAGCCCTGTCCTCTAAGTTCCACAATAGGTCGGTAATGCTTATTGATATTCTTCACATCACATTGTTCCCAAGAATCCCATTCTTGTTCTTTTGTAGAGCGGAATGTTTGTTTAACTCTCGGATTCTAGTTTAGTGTAGTTCACATGAGCCACAAGAGATCTATGGTCTGAGGTATTGACATCAGTCAGTCTTTTCTCAAAATCTACTTTGTTGTATGTTTGGTGTTTTGAATGAGAAATAATCAATTTGCGAAGACCGTCCACGACTATGATGAAAAGAGGGCCTGTTGGTAGTTGTCTGAGTAACAAAATGCGCTCTCTACAGAGATTCGTAAGCATTCTATCATGAACATCTTTTATGTGATAACCATTCTTAACAGAAGCATTCATGTCACCGCATACAATAACTGTGTAGGAATAACTGTACTGATGATTAATTCATTGAGTTGGGCAAGAGACTCGGCCAACATGTCTTAAAGTGTTTTATATCCACCTACATGGCAAATAGCGTTAATGATGCTAAGTGGACATCGGAAGATCCTGGTTACGCTATATTCGGTGGTCACCATCTTTTACAAAGCGGGTTTCTGGAGCCAGTTTTTTGGTATGCACACTGCATTTCTCCAAGCCGCGCGGGCGTTGTTTAGGAGGTATTGGACTCATCATAATCAACAGATATGGCAAAACAGGCATGCTCACTGGATGCCAGTCTGCCATGAGATTCTTTAAAATTTGAAGAGCCAATGTCCTGTATTCCACACCACATCATCACGGGCCCAATGTTCCTGTTACACACCACATCATGTTGATCTTGGGACTAAATCTTTAGCAATGCAAAATCGTACAAATATGTTCTTTTTGTGAATAAGAAAGGAAATAGGTATTATGAGTTTATAGATTAAGTAAGTGCCCCATCACTGCTATATTTTCACACGGAGAATAAGCTATGAAATATCCAACTTCCATGAACTTTCAATGCCTGTCTACCCCTGGAGAAAGTGGTATGATGCATTTGTTTGTAATTCAGATGAAAACTTAATTAGACCAAAGGATGGTCCAAAAATTACCAGAGGGCCCTTTCGTTGGGTTTTTTAGCCCTTACCTGCCATTCATCAAATATAATATCAGAAGGGTAAGCTAAAACGTGCACTTTGTGATAGAATATTACACTTGGCACACACTTCATATGGACTATAATTCTTAACGATATCAAAACGGGACCCCAGCTGGATTTGACCTGTGGCGGCCATTATGGCCATTTTTCAAAATGGCCGCCATTTTAGTTTCCACGCCTCATATCTCGTTAATAATACTGGGACCAACGCGTGAGTGTGTGTCATATGCTGGTTTCAGGGTAAGAATCTTAATATACCTACTTTTAAGATCTATGTCAATTTTTTGTTTTCCAACATGGCGCCAAAGTACACTAAAACTAATACTTTTGTTATAGCTTTGCACAAAATAATGATATAATTCGGATTTTGTGTATATTCTTATGTTTTCAGAGTCAAAGAATCCAAATATAATATTACATTTTAATAATATCTTTTGCAACTATTTTATTCCAATATGCCCGCCAATTTACACCCACATATCTTTGTTAAAAATAATATTTTTCTTCTTTTTCGGTTTTTTTGTTTTTTTGTTTCAAAAAAGGCCAACTAAACCAATTATGATAATAATATTGACTGACGAGAATAACGTGCTCCACCGCCTCGTCCCCCAGAGTTACCAAAAAAAAGTTGAGATTTTTATATCATCTGAAATTTAAATAATAATGCATTTATATGGCGCTCTACAGGAAAAACAGCACCTTACACACAAAATACTTAAAAGTATACAAACATGACATACAGCATAATAAGGAAACCGGACAATCCAAAGTTAACAACAATTTAAACATCAGTAAATAGGTATGTTTGTCAGGATCGGTTTGAAGAACTGGTGGAAGGTGCCTCTTTAATGTTAACAGGAAGCTTATTCCACAGCCTATACAGGCTGTCCCAAAAATGTTAACACTCTGAACACAGGTATTTTTTAAATAATAAAAATACGGCATGGGTCTTGTTTGGTATGCTCTTAAAGTTAACTAAATAGCTTGTATTAGCCGGTATTTCATTTCAATGCGATATGCTAGAACAAAAGATAGACTGGTCAAAAAAGAGAGTACAATTCGGAGTGGTCCGAATTGCAGTGGTTACATTTGTAAGATTATGTGAAAACATGATTTTGTAACATACTCAAAATTGTGTTATTGATTGTGTTATTGATTGGTAATTGAACTATTGAAGATATTGACAATCCATTTTGAACTTCATTATTGTCATGAAGTGTGATCCTTGTCACCACTGCTAGTATTTTTTCAAAAATTAATCAGTTCACTTTCATTCGCAGAGTTAGTAGCCCTATCAAATCGCTCAAAATTACCCAGAATGGTAAACCAAACCAAATTAAACCAAACAATAAGACACTTGTTTATTGGATTCCCAGAAAAATATCATGATTCTCTAGACAGAAAAAACAACAAAAACATGAAAGTAAACAAATAAGAAAGAGAAACTTCTGATAATAAGCATACATGGACTAATAAAGCAGGCAGAATTAGAAATAAAGGACACCAGTGGCACGCCATACAGATCCACGGACCAGAATAGCAAGAACTGAAGCCAACATTTCTCTTTTAGAAGAGCAGTTGTAGTAAATTGCACGATGAACGTTTGGTAAAACACGGTGGCAGGAATCTCGAGGTCTTTATTAAATAGAAAAACACTGCAAAATTTAATTTGTGTTCTTTTTAAGATGGAAAGAAGTGTTCTATGAAGCCAAGTGTATTCATGTTGCATCATGCATTCCCCCCAAAAATGTCCTAGGCAGCAAAATCGGACCAAGTTGACGTTGCCCTCTAATAATTGATGAAGCCTATCTTTATTTTACGCTCTCGGATTGGAATTGAAAATAAATGCCTATTAAAGTTATTTCTGTTTATCAAAATGTCGTCGTTTCGAGTGTTTAACATTTTTTTGGGACAGCTTTGGATCATTTAAGTTGACTGATCTGTCGCCAAATCTACGCTTGGTACGAGGGAAATAACAAGCCGGGTAACAGAAGAAGGAACGTAGCCTTCGTCTGGTACAATCAGAATTACTAACCATCACATATATACAAATTTAGACCATCAGTAAGGTGTGATGGAGCCTGTCCGTGAAGGACACATAAAAGATATATTGTGTATCTGGTACGTCTTAAAAGGAACAATGAAGATGTGATCAAAAGTTGTGACGAACTCTGGGCACGACCGCATGCGAACACCAAACGCGCAGCTTTATTTTACAAGCACTGGAGCCTTTTTTGATCTATTTCAATTGCGCCATATAGTAGTGAGTTTGAACCGTTAGATCAAGCATAGTATTTGTGCCTAATCTTAATGATAAATTTTAATAAAACGCGACATACCAAAGCATCAGATTTGCCAAATCCAGCAGGATTTCGAAACGTCCAATTTGCATAGTGCAAGATGTAATGAATGTCTCTTTCAAATGGACGATCTTCACAAAAACTGGTGTAGCGAGAGCGTTAAGCAATCATGGTTGTAGATGACCAAGGGATGCAGAGGATGGTGTTAGGAGAGCTTATTGTCTGGAAAATGTTAAACGCTGCAAGTGTGATGGATATGAATGAAACTTGACCTTTCTATGAACATAAATTCAGTGCTAATGATATTAAACGGAAGTATAATTAAGGTATAGACAAAAATAGGAGTATATTGTATTGCGATCTTATGCTTAGACAAAATTCAATATTTAGTGATATGTTTAGTATGTCTACACCTCAGACAAGTCTTGTAATTAAATAAATTAAAAATAGCAACCTTAAGGAGGCTGCCATTTTCAAAATGTTTGTACCGTGAATCAACATCATATCATGTACCAGACATGCCCTGTGTTTTTATGGTTCGCTCTACACACTCAGCTGCATATATTGTTTATTTGATCGATTGTAATACAAAAATCAAGGTTACGTCACCGTGATTCGCAATTATTTGAAAATGGCGGCTTCCAGGAGTAGTTTATATTCATTTAATTTTGCCAATTACAGGGATTTTGTTAAATATATAGGGGAGTATTATATAGTGCGATTATCTAACAAATAACATCTCAAAAGTTAATAGACTCACTATTCCCTTTAAGTAAATAGTCTTGATTTTAACTCAAAATGGCTGCCATATTGAAAAAACACAAGGACTGAAACAAGATATTCAAAATGTATGTCATATTTGGATTTCTTGATCATAAAAACATCATTATAGTTAATATCATTTTAAGCTAGGTATAAAGAAAAATGTCAATTTTAGTGCAAATAGGCGGCCATATTGGGAAACAAATTACCTGATGGAGTAGATTTTAAAAAAAAAATCTCATATTTGAATACCTTGACATTCAAAACATGGGCATAGACACAAAAATAGTGTTATTAACGGAAATATGAGACATTGAAAATTTGATTGGCAGTTATTTTAACCAAATGCCACACGGCCCGCCACAGGTCAAATCTAGCTGGGTTCCCGTTTTGAAATAATTGGTTGTGGTCCATATTTAGCGTGTACTAAATGCTATACTTTTATCACAAAGTGCACGATTTTGCTCCGAACGGGTCTTAATCCTCTGGACTATAAATCAAATAATCCCAAAACCTCATGAGTTTCTCACCTAATGCAGAGCTGGTAAATGTCAGATCTTATATGTTATCAAGCGATAATTACTTATTCCAAACCCATTGGAGTGAAGAATCATTGGCCCCGTTCACAAACTATGAAAGTCTGCGAGGTGTTTTGCAAAAGGTAGTCTAGGCCATTGAAAGAATAGCGATGTTTTACACATTAAAAAAATAGCATACCAAAACAGATAGGGACATTTGCTTTGAGGCTAAAGACTTCAGGTAGTTTGTAGGCTACCTTTTTTACTTTATTTTTTGTTTATATGTAAGCTAACTTTTAAGTTTTCATAACTTTAATCAACGAATTTGTTCTGTACCATTTTGTTTTGTGGGGGAATATGATAGGACTCATACTAATTTGTCTGCATAAATTATCTTGTTTGTTAATATTTCCTCCGCTGTACTGATGACATCATTGTAGTGTTTACACATGCTGTTTACCATAAGTTGATGTGTTGTTGATGCAGCGGCCGAGGGTTCATGTTCGCTGGATAATTCCACCACGTTGAGCCAGTCTAGAGGTTTAGTGTTGCTCACACAAATTTCATCTATTTATTTGTTTTTCTGCATATTTGTCTTTTTGTTTATTTGTTTGCCTAGCTAATGTTTAAGCTTAGGAAAAGCAAGACTTTCATGGCATTGCCAAATATCCCACTTCTTCCAAAACTTTAAACATGTTAAGCATCCAGTTCTAAGTGCAGATGCAACGAAATGTCCTCGATTTTTAGGGGGAAACTTATTTTTGGGAACCCCTTATAATTGAAATACAGGCAAACAGGTGCCGAGCATGAATTATTTAAAAGAGTGTTTTTAAATTTAGTAATCCTCAGCAATCGGCTGTGGCACGTATTTAGGGAACGGCCGAGGGTTAGGGTTTTTCATATGAGGGCTGGCGGGACTCATTAGGGCAACTTATAGTGGGGGACTGTAGTGCACAATCTATGTGAGTGTGCGAATCTGATAAACTGTGAATTTTGGAACAACAAGTACTTTATGCATTGGTAATCAAAAAAAAAAAATGATGGAAGCCTTTGCCACATCCTTTCATGGCCCCAGCTTGAAGTTCCAAGGTTACACACAGGGTTAAAAAAATTAAAAAATGTCCGCTATTGTGTTGAAAAGCACACCATGGTGGTTTGTCTGGTTACAAGGATTCATCAAAATGTATAGTTTATAGTACCTAGGGCTTAATCAGTTTTGGAATTATGGGGTACAAACTGTAAAAATGGTGAAAAGGTCATAGTGTGGTTTGTTACACGGTCAAAAATTAAAGTTGCTCCAATTTTTGTACAATAACGTGATTCAAAAGTGTTGTTCACAGCTCATAGAAAGAATAAATATAGGAATAGTTTTGACTACCTTAGGTGTTTGGTTTTCAAACACAATGGCAAATAATGTCCAACAGCTATTGGCAGCTATTGGATTCTAATTGACTGTGACCTATTTTGTTGGATAACGTGAAAACTATGATACATATACCGATTTCAATCCTCTAAGATGGGAAACATTTGCAACCACATATACTTAATCAAAGCAAGTTTTAACTTTTGACCCATGTACCACCAAAATTGACTTTTCACTATATTTTTCAAGATTAAGCTCGGACCCACATATAATACTTCTGTTGATTGCATGGATATAGTGTTTGGTGATCCCAGAAATCGAGTGGACGCATTTTTTGAGATCCTAGACATCATCACAATACTGTGTTGTGATTGGTCGAGAATATTTTTCAAAATTTAACTCGGACCAATATATAATACAATGGTTGATTGCATGGCTATAAAGTTTGTGACCCCAAGGAATCGAGTGGAATTTATTTGGTGCGTCCTATGACGTCATAACCGTGCTGTTTTCGATTGGTCGAGAATATTTCCATTTTTTCTCGCTCTGAGTTGGTTACTCATAAAATGATATTCAGTGTTCAAGATTGCAAAGATTTCGAGTAGATTTTTTTGTCATTGTATAGGATAAGGCGGAAGATCGACGAACATCCTACTTAAATAGGTCCTACTGGTAACGTAATTTGTACAATCAATGCTACGCTTAATCACTGTCTGGTGCTACGTACGCCCACCACGTGGCGTTTTTATCCCTATTTTTGGTCGTTAACCTCGGGCGGCATAAAACAAGCCCTAAAAGCTTTTGAGCCCTGCAAGAGACTGCAGTAAATTTGGTATCATTATAAAGAAACAATCTTTTCTAAAGACGTCTATATCAATTTAGAGGCGGAAATCGATGGAAATCATAACTTCCGGTTTTATATTTAAAAAATGATGATTTTTCAATAGAATTTTTTCATACGTTGAGGATTAAAATTTCTTGAACGGGAAAATTGTGTTTCACCTTTAACTTAATATATTATTCTGCAAAAGAAGACTTTACAATATATACACACATGGCCAAAAGTATTGCCACATTCAAAAAAAACGAGAACTTCGTAATCACAAATTGATTTCAAATTATACCATGTATTCTTTGACCACATCCTTACGTATTAAATGTCAAGGTTATGGTTTTCATACAGGTGTTATCCCCATAATGCCAGAGGGTGAAACATGTTTGATTTGCTTGGCATGTTTCCATAAATATGGCGAATTACAAGGAACTGCGAAACGATAACTTGCCGGTTGCACTCCAATTGAATACAGACCGAACAACAGAAATGGCTTCAAAAATAGCGCTTAAATGAATTGTTCGGGTTTCGTCAGGGCTTTATTTAAAAATGTTTGCAAGGAAAATAATGGAGTGGGTTTTGGGACGGAAAATTAGAAAGTCAATGTACAATACCGCTGGTCTTAGAAAAATGTGTGAAAAATTGGAACATCAAAATGCTTATACCTCGTCTGATAAATCACGTGGTTACATAAATCAGGTCCAATTACGTATTCACAGTGCAATGACAAACACAAATGTCAACGTGCGATTTAAAAGCTGTTTTCAAGTTATCCATATGACCGCTTTCTTCTCGTCATTAATTTCCCGATTCCACGGCCCTGGACGTGCCTCCCTGTTTCTATTGACATTATCTCGTTTCCGGTCCATAACAACCACTCCGATTGTTACCCTAAAATTTTATAGAGTAGACCCTGACAAACCATTATTATCCATTTCGTGATTATTTTGCAACCATTTTGCGTTTTTCCTGTGCTGTTTTCCTTCGGGAGTACAAAGGGCAAATATCATTAGCTGGCTTCTTTAACCCGCCATATTTTAGGGAACATGACAATCGATTCAAACGACACCTTTTCTTCCTCACTATTGATTCTGGGAACCGCATCTGTCTGAAAATCGTAATTCTGACAATAATTACGTAATGGTATCAGAATCTGGTGGCAATATAAATCACTTTGAATATAAATTGGTTTTCTGCATGTTGCAATAACTTCTGGCCATGGTGTGTGAAGCATAGATAATTAAATTACCTTAAAGAGATACAGAGTTTTGATTGCATATTGATGTTTTTTAGCTTGGAAAGAATTTTAAAGAGGCAATTTTGAATGAACTTTACTGGAGAAAATAGTAACTTCAAAAATATACAAGAGTTGAAAAACTTGTAGAATAGATTCTTGAGAGCACCTTCTTCCAAATAGCATTAAAAAAAAATTAAAAAAGCAGTGGTCGCCAAATTAGGGTTTTGGAAACACTTGACTTGCCCTGGCCCACTGTGCGCCGTCGCTGTATGCCTGTTTGCGGAGACGGTATATAATTTCCTCCAATTATTTCCATTTGTTTCACACTTATTTGGTGGTTTGTCTTCCTACAATAAAGTTGTTATAAGGAATTGTACACACTTATTCCTGATTTATAAGTTAAAAAATGCATTTCACTTTTTTTTCGATTCTCTCGCCATTATCGCTGCTAATCCCTTAAGGTGAACCCGTGGAAGTTTCAATAACTTTTTCAGATGATGAACGAGTGAACGTGATGGTTGGTAAGTGGAAAGCACAGATGACCAATATAACGGCAAAGGTACCATTCGCAATTTGCTTGAAGGCACAAAACGGCACAGTTAATGCATTTTTATGCACGAAAATTCCACGGGTAGCCAGAAAGAGCGTCAATTAAGCAATGGTGCTACAATATTGTCATGGTTTTCGTTTACTTGAGAATTAGGCGAGCAGCACAATTTTGGTTGCGTGTGTAAACGTTGTAGTTATTAGAGTTGATTATAGACAAAATGGAATTACAAAAATCAAGATGTGAGATGATGATCGATTACCAGATCGAGGTAGCTTTTCGGATAGGTAGGTCTCTAGTACACCAATTTGAAGGAGGGTTTATGATGGAAGTTGAAAGAGATCTTCTCTATCAACATCAGATGTATTCCTATACGGTTGATCAGATATAAAAAATAATCCAAAGCCAGATAGAGAATGATGATTTGATTCCAAAACATGCGGCTAACCTTCAGTGGGAATCACTTGATAATGTCGCCTCCAGGAACTCGGGCTTATACTCAATCTTCAAAGAACATCATAAAAATCACAAACAAGAGTTCAGGATAAGCTAATCCGGCGTCGTTGGGGTATGGTTAATTGTTAAAACAAGGTTTTGCACATTTGCCATTTTATTAACCCCGTTGTGATAATTCTTTGCTGTTTGATTTCATACAGAATATCACTTAGGTAGAAATAGCCGTTCGAATACTAACCAATTTACCTTTTGAGACTCTTTAAAAAGAAAGAGTGAATTTCACTCTAAAAACTTGATGTAGGCTCACGCAAAAAGATTGAAATTTCACACTTTAGAAGAGAAAATATTTGGTAAGTTTACATTTTGATAATTTAAAAAAAGAAAAAACCTAAAAAATTAAAAAAAAAAAAAATATCAAGAGTAAATGTGACCCCAAAATATTAATCGAAATTTCCACTTTTTACGGAGTGGATCTGTATTACTCTTTTAGAGCAAAATTCACCCTATGCATTCTAGAGAGTAGTCTTTGAGGAAATAAGAACAAAACACAGTAAAATTCTCAATTAGCGTCAGAGATGCAGTCCATGTCAATATCACAAATATGTTGGTCATGACTATTCAAAGTGGATCCGTCAACGCTCTAAGGCACTGACTCTCTTTCATACAGCATGTCTGATGGCATAATTTTGTCAAATATGAATTTTCAACAAACCAGTTGAAATGGCAGCTTCCAAAGCTCTAGGCCTCTTCAATCCTAGCACCATTCTTAACCATGTTGCTGATCGGCTAAGAAAATCCCATGAGGTGCATTTGACACCCAATCGATACGTAGTGTGTTATGGCGTTAGTTGATTGGCCACCCATAAATTCAGACCACCGACTGCACACTCGATTTGATCTGACCAGGTTATTATCGGGCACAGGCTAATATTCCAGAGGGGTCTATGCTTTGAAATCCCTTCTTTATTTTTGTAACTTTTGAAGATCCATAAAAGGAAACACAATGGCATGTCCTCTTGATACAACGATACAATTTTCTCACGGTAAACTGTCAAGCATAATTGAAGACTGATCGAAAGTACGGCAGCTGCACCCTCATAAGCTGTTATGTATCATCACCAGGTTACAAAGTTAAGCATTTCGTGAGCTGAGAGTACAAGAGTCAATATAACTGGACATTTTGGTCATTTTGAGATAGGAAGTTTAGTTAGTTTTACCCAAAGAAAAATATATAAAAAAAGAAAAAACGAAAAAAAAATTACCTTGCAGTTGACGTGAAACAAATTTTTGAAAATCTAAAAAACTATATCATTTTGAAGGTCAGCAAAATGATGACGAGTTATGTTATTAGCCTGCGGATAAATAAATACAGTTATCTCACACGGTGTTGCCGTTTTGTGGCCCTCCACTATGATGATTTACCAATCAGCACGCACCTCGTTTGTGACGTAGTGTGGCTTTTGGCTTTGTCTTTTCGCGCTTAATTTTGGCCATTGGCTTTCTCAATCGTTTCATGTGGTCATTAAAAATTTTTCAGGCGTACCACTGAGGACTTAAATCGTGGACTATCGCAATTAATATGGAATCTAGATTAAGGGAGGAACTACCTTCTATGTGGATTGCAAGTAATGAATTTCAGTACATGACCAGCCAAGTCATACACGGTTTAATTAAAGAAGAAAATAGATCTCATATTGGCTTTTCTTTATCCTGCGTTATAATCATCGATTCTGACCAGGCATTCATCGCAATTTTCCTCCAGGCAGACTCTCTAAAATGGATATCGTAATAATAACTGGTCATTAAGGAAGAAATAGCCTCAATTTTGTTTATAATCCAGCGTATTGTAGTTTTGTGGGCCGCAGCTGATATTCAATTGATCACTTTCGTATGGACGCATTGAGTAAGCGGGTCAGCTCAGTTTAAGTTGTTACTTTAAATCTGATTATCAAAAATAACACCTGCAAGTAACCTCATTAAGTGTCGAGTCAGTTGTGCTGCAGAAGTCGGTGTTATTAGTGGTCGAGTAGAGGCCGCTAAATTTTGCTGCAGTTTCTTCTCTAACACCTGGGGGAAATATGCGTAGAACTACCGTTATCCGGCGTGCATCCATGCTAATTCCATATCAGGACAGGCAGAATTAAAACCGGTTACTTCCATGGATTTGGCGAGACAAGCTTAGTTTTCATTAAAATTCCAGGATCTACTAATGCTGAATTCTTGTGAGTGAAGCCAGAGGTTGCGTGTTGGCTGGTGGCAGTAGTTAGTATTCCATAACAACTTGCTATTGACGCTGTATCTCCAGGTAGGCGGGTATGTAAATGGTGTCGTCCACTCTGTAAGCAATTTTAGATCATTCAGTCTAATCGTTTCAATTTCAAACACTATTGTAGGGATCAAAGGTTGTTTTTTCGTTTTTCTCATACTGTTTTATCTCTCTCTCCCTGTTCAAGTGTTGTAGCAGTCCGTTATTATGACATAGCTATTAAATTTCTCAATAAGAATCCTCTAATGCATTTCGATCAAGATTATTCAACCATGTTTTAAATTCAACCATCGCTTCATCAGTCATTGGAGTCAGGGGTCATTCACGGCATTGCCATTTCATACCTATTTGGTTACCTCAATCATCGATAAGCTGCGGTTGCAGATGCTTGAATGTTTCGTGCTTTTATTTGGCTTCGTAATCACCCTCACTTTTATTGCCCATGAAAGGTAATCGATTAATTGTGCATTTTGGCTTCTCAATTTGTGTGTTAATTCAAGCGGGATTAAAGTCAGTTGGTTGCGCGCTACCAACTTATCATTTTGTACAAGAGACAAGTAGATTCCACGATGCTTACAAAAATTTACGCATTGCGAGCATAGTGTGGTGTTCCTTTGTCTCACTCAGTCACACGCTCTGGCATTCTTGAATCAACAATATTAAGTCAGACTGTAGTTAACTGATAAAACGATTTTGTACGTTTTTGATTTTTTTATGGAATTTGTCCGTAAACATTGCTTTTAGGCCTATGGGCTATGTTTCCTTGGGGAATTTAAAGAACTCAAGGATTTGGTTGTGGCCGCGCACGCGTGTGTTGATGTTTGTGTATGTGCAAGTATGTATGTATTCTTTATTCTAAAGAAACTGGGTTATTCTTGGTTCGTTTGCCAAAATGTAATCTAGTTTATTTAAAATTTTAGTTTTCTTACAGTAGTAGGCCGAGGAGGGCCTTGTTTGTTCACGTGCTTTTGTCGTTAGGTTGCGGTTTTTAAGTATTGGGTTAGTTTGTTTTTCAACCAAAAATGTATAAGAACAATTGGACCAAGCGTCCATATTGGTGTACACAGATTTGGGACACAGTTTACGTGTGTCGTTTAAAGGGCATTGTTGAAAAATATAAAATTCTTCTTGGGCCATTTAATTCATTTGTATGGCACAAATTCAGGCAAAGGACTATTAACCAGGC
This sequence comes from Ophioderma brevispina, assembly GCA_023653785.1. Classification (NCBI taxonomy): domain Eukaryota; kingdom Metazoa; phylum Echinodermata; class Ophiuroidea; order Amphilepidida; family Ophiodermatidae; genus Ophioderma; species Ophioderma brevispina. The sequence goes on from JAMKCH010023247.1 coordinate 43,851, forward strand.
CCATATAGGGTGTTCACAGATCTGGGTGAAAGCAAGGTAGGGCCGATTAAAGGGGCAATTCTTTTGAAATTCTATTTAATTCCTTCCTCTAACACCGTCAATTGCTATGTTCACAAATATTCAGTCAAAAGAACCTTAACCCAAGCCAATATAGGTGTGCACAGATCGAGGTGAAGCACTAGGTAGGCCAATTAAAGGGGCATTTCTTTGAAAATCTATAAATTCCATTTTATGCATCATTTAATTGCTATGAGCACCAAAGTTGGTCTGAAGGACCACTTACAAGATCCATAAGGGTGTAAACACAATTGGGTCAAAGGTAATAAGGTTGATTAAAGGGGCAATTCTTCATCAATGATAAAATTCCTGCTTGGTCTTCCAAATTTTTAAATTGCTATGTTCACTTAAATTAGAAGAGCCTCTGACTCAAGGACATTATAGGTGTGCACCAGAGATTGGGGTGAAAGTGTTTGCGATTAAAAGGGTTATTCATTGAATTCCTTCAGTCTCAAAGCAAGTGCTATGATCACAAGTCCTATATGGGGCCATTTACACCTATTATCAAAATTCAAACATACACTGATTAGAGAAGCCATTCTTTGAAAATATATAAAATTACATGTCGCCTTACTAAAAAGAACCCTCATTCAAATTAACAGGTCACTAGGTGTGGTCAAAGGTCAGAGAAATATTGCATGCTGATATTAGTGCTTCCAGAAGTCCATTTAGCCCTAGTTGGCTTTGTGGTTTGTCTTTGAGCCTTTTGAAATGAGAGGAGATCTGTCTTATGCCATAGGTCTGTCGATTTCCTCAAGCGGGTTTTGCAGTCTGTTCTGATGTTGCGTATCCGCACTTTCATATTCAATTTAAGCCATTCAAAGGGCGGCCATGACTCCTTTTAACCTGTCGCCCGTTTTGTGTAAGTTTCCTTTTTCGCTCTTTAAACGGAAAGCAATCCTTTGAACCAGTTATATTTTGTTATAGATTTGCCCCCCCCTTTTTGGTTTTAGGACGAACTTTAGTGCGGTTTTAAATTTTTGTGCGATTTTTTCCATGAAGGCCGGTGTGAAAGAATCTGAGTATCCCACATGAGGAATGTCTTTCTAAACCATTATGTCAATGCTTGTACGGAATAAAACCGTGACATTTTAGACGGGCCATTTTGGTACAGTGCTGAGTCAAGTGAGGGTTCAGTATCAATGGTGAAACACAATGGATAGCTGGGTGTTAGGACATTCAGTCACACGACTCGGTATTTCTTTCACCGGTATGTTTTGCTTTAGCCCCACAATTAAACGTGTCGGAACCAGTTTGCAATAGGGAAGCCGACTATTCAACGGCCGGCGTAGGACTCTTCAAATAACATGGTGAGGCGGTTATGTTCTCTTGTTGTTACAATTTTATCTCCTTAAGAACAATTTAAACAGTCATTTAAAATTTGGTGTCAACACAATTTCAAATTGCTTCTTTTGCCCTATATAAAGTCAATTGCAACGTATATTTTGCGGTTAATTCGTTTTTTTTTTTGTTGTGTCATCTAATTAAGATTATATTTAAAAGGAACAGGCTTATATAACGCTTAATCACCGTATATATGCTCAAATCGCGTTTGTCAGTATATTATTATGGCACCGCCTTCAAGAAATCGCCACTATCATTTCCGTCTTTTAGTGGCCACTCAAAGACATGCCTTACAAAGCGCACAGGCCTATCATTTTTGGACATGGTTCATATGCTATTTCCGCGACTTGGTTCGTATAACGGGCTAGTGCGGTGTACGTCAATATCTTATTCGTTTGTTATTTCATTGAAATTGAGCAATTTTACATTCCCCTTCGCTTAAATAATTAATAATTCATGCCCAAATGTCATTTTTGTTCCCCTTTTGTCGTGTCACTTTTATTACGTTGCGCGTTATTTCTCTTAAACATTTGCCTGCCAGCCTGTTTCAATCTTTTCTGTCTATGTTCCTATTTTGAAATTTGGGAAGTAAAATAGTATTTTTATCTTCGGTAACACTTTCATCCTCATGTTTTTAGGGTGTGGCAGGTTTACAATTTGTTGCAGGTTTCGTAGTTAGCGGGTATACTTGGTACCGCCCTGTTTGTAGATCTATGCATTTTTGTTCTGTCTTTGCCAGTACAAATGTAGTTCAGGTATGCTCTGCTCCCATGGCCCCTTTGATGTTTTATGTTATTTTATTGTACATGCTCCAATACTGGCAATATTAAATTTATTATACCTCAATTTATCTTCCCACGCGTTTTTGTCTTTTGAAAGCGCCGCTATGAGGCCCACCAATTTTCTTTATTTCTTGGTAAGTGCTCAATGCATTTCATGTAAATCTGTTATTTGGTCGTCCTACAACCGGGGGGACAAGTGACCTATTCTCGGTCATGAAACTCGATAACTCTTAGCTGTTCTGGCACGAATTATCCCTTGTTGTAGTTTCGGCCGCAACATATTGCAACATTGATCATTGTATTTGGCATGCCCTTCAAGTAAAATTCAATGTACTTAGCACTGGAAAAATTTTGTCAATTTAACCACTTCCACTTCTGTATCTGGTGGGGAATCGACTACTTCCTGTCTGTATCCGGTGGGGATTAGGTAGCTGAGACAGATTATAAATGCCAATTGTGTTAATCTTCCAGTTGTTGGACATATATGAATTTACAAACATTTATAATTGGCAAGTGCTATCATTAAATTATATTGTCATGATTATAAGAGTGATTTGTGCTAAATATCTAAATAATTGGGATACGTGTGGTGCCTTGATAATACATCTCTGTTATGGGAGGGGGACGTTACAAAAGGTTAATGATTTAATAGCCAAACTAATTTTGTTGGTGTGAATTGATTTGGCCATTGTGTACGACCAACGTGGCCGTTTGGCGTTGTTTTAGATGTTTGCTTGCTGCTCATGCATGTGAATTGCCATATTTTTAAGGGAATGTACTGAGTCCTCTGAAATGGTTTCTGTTTGCTGCTGGACATCTTGAGTTATAGCACAAATGAAGGCCATGATGTTGAATTAAATCGCATGAAACGGCGAGAAATGCCGCTATCCAATTCCCGCCTTTGCTTTTTCCTTTTCATCGCCGGTGTGAGAGATAGATTTAAAAAAAATATTATCTCAACAAAACCCACAATTTCAGTTAGAACCTTGTAATTCTCAGCTCACGATTTACCTATATCCTTGCTTCCCTGTTTATTCTTTTAATTTTCCGTTTCCCGGTGCCATGTTTGGCCTTTCTGTGTTGTTGTGTTTGTCTCTATTCAAGTAGTAAGTCGGAACTGTTCTTCTTTTCACTTAAAAGGTGTCACTAACGCCTCGGTGAAGGGAACATCATCTTCAACTAATGAAACTTTCTTACCATTGCACTCATCAACATGTACTATATCAATCGTATACAGTGTACAATTTTTATAAGATATGATATCAGTAACAAGAAATCACATTTTTTAGTATAACTATCAACTCTAAACTAATTAAAGAACACTATCAGTGATTTGTGTTAAATCAGCAAATCGAAAAAAAATCCTCAAAAATCAGATTTTTTGCATGTATTGCAACAAGTACAGGTATACTACATACCCTGCAAATGATAGACCAGAAGCAACCTAATAATGACAGAATCGAGGAGATTTTAGTCAGTACTGTCGAAGGACACTTACTACAACACGTAACGAATGGAGAATCGTATCTTGGAACACTACCGTTTTTCTTCCTTTCTGTAATTCTACAGGCGGGATAAAGGTAACTTACAGAGGTATCCTTCACTTTTAAGCATTACTGCAAATTTCAAATATTTTTCAAATCCAATGATCGTGTCTTTAACTTACAAAACGATATACGATATAACGAATTTTACTTTCACTTTCAATTACTTAATATATAAACAAAAATATCCTTTCTTTAGTTAGTTTCAGTCATTTGCCAAAATTGGCCCAAAGTTGAACGAAGACCTAGGAGTTCTTCCTCTGTGTAATCGAAGGTCGGCAGGATGATTCACACCATGAGAAACGGTAAGTTCAGCCCCCACGGAAATGAGGTTTGTTTGGAGGTTTGCCAGGTATATCCTAAATTACTGACAGAAATGCGAGCGAGGATCTGGGTTGCCAAAAAATCATGGTTGCTATCAGATAAGGATAAATCTGTGGAATATCAAAAAACGTTGTCATGATCCGACACACATTTTACCGTATTCTTACAGGGAAACATGACTGAAAAAGTTGCTGTGACCTCCCGGGTCCACGGTGCATGCTAGCCTTCACGTTCCAGTAGTTCGAACATTTTAGGATACCTACCCTACTTTCACGATGATTGGGAAGGAGATATGATGATCTTCAAGCAGAAGTTAGTATTAAGGTATGAGATGTTCCATGAGGAGGGAAAAAAATGGACGTTAATCTCGCCCCTTTGTACAAGATACGATGAGGACGAGTTTTTAGGGGTGTGAAACCTGAAGGTTGCGCACTATGAATAGTCAGTGATGGTTCCCTTGAGGAATCTGCCAATTTCTGATCTATACCATGCATTCGTGAAAAACATATGAATACATTCTTGAATGGAAATACCGTAGGGCAGGGTACAAAAGCAAGCAATAAACGCGATTCTTTGTCCCATTATTGAAAAAAAGCCTGCTCTGGCCTGGACATAAAAATGGAAATATTTGTCATAATTGCTTACACCAATTGAGCTTTCAAATGCAGCTGTTCTCATAAGTGTGGTTGTCAAAACCTACTTGCCCACAGTAGGTGACAAGTATGGTCTAAACCGTGGATTCTGCTATGGCCAAGACTGATAAATTGGCTTGGCGACAAACTGATTGGAAAACAACTAGGTTGTAACCATAATACGAGGGGTGATTGATAAGTTCTAAGCCTAAGTAGAAAAGCACATATGTTACAAAAGTTCAATTTACACATCTTCAGTTTCATTCTCAAATGAAACTTCCAGAAATTCATGTGTATATCTGTCATTTTTTAACTTGGGTAATCAAAACATTGGAGTTTTGCCGGACCTATGGAAGCAATTACTGTGAGAAAATTAAAAGTTGGGAGAGAAACGCTGAACTTGGGGGTGCTCTTCAATCATGACAATGCCGCAGTCCATAAGTCTATGGAAGCCATACTGCAAACCGGGGGGGGGGGGGGGGGGTTCTCAAGGTTGGTTTGGGTACCATGTAGTGTCCAGGGGGTTTAAAGTGACCCCTAACGGGACCAATTTCAGTAAAATTACCCTACGGGACCAGTATCAGTACAAAAAATATACCCGTTTTCGGTGTTTGAAAATATACCCCTACGGGACCAATTTTCGGGAAAAATTATTTACCACTTTTTTCACCTCAAAAAAGCAAAAAATATACCTTTTAAAGAAACGAATAATGAGAAAAAATAACACTTGTACTACTTTAAGAAAATTTACACACTGCAGGGGGATTTGCCTAACATGTTAAGTTAATTTTCCCATGTTTTTTCAATGAGCCAGTCAAAATCTTACCTGAATTTGATACCCCTAGCGGGACTACAACTTGATTTATGTGAAATTGATACCCCTAGCGGTATAGTCCCGTATGCATCTAGAGTTCCTCTTTTTGGAACGAGCAGGGGACCCGACCAAAACCCAGAAACCCCCCCCCCCCCCCCCCCCGGGGGACTGCAATCCATCCAGTGTGGCTCAATCTGGTACAACATTCCAGCCTATTCACCGATTTGGCACCGTCTTCTGACTACAATCTCTTCCCAAAGATGAAAAAAGGAACTCCTAATTTGGGTATACGATATGAGAGGGCGTTGTTCACCTTGGGTACACAATAGGAGAGGGCGTTGTTAGTCCTTAGTTAAATTTGAGTAGAACCCGGGAAGTTAAAAAAACATGCAGTGGTATGTATTGGCATGCAATACTCCAGAAAAGCACATCATATGGTTACACTTTTAACAATTAAATGTTCTTACAAACTATCAGGACGGAAAAGGTGTAAAGGTAAAATCCCATTATTCAATGAGCGTAGGCGGCATTGCCGGTAAAGCTCCATTGCCAAACTTAGTTCGGCAGAAGAAGTAGACTAACTTTGAAGGATAGTGGCGTTTAATTTGCACAATAGAGTTTGTATGAAAAAGTTACTAACTTCTAATTATACATGAGCCAACCTCAATTTTGATCATTCCATTACCCCAAACAATTAATGTGGTGGTCTTAAAAATGACACTTTTTAACATGATTACTGAAAATTTGCGAAGAAAGATTTATCCGACTTTGTAGTTCCTTCCACCCTGCTGTACCTTAGCCAGCTTTACCCTTCACGCTGGGGTGTGAAATGGAGGGTTGGCCGACATTGGAATCGAACTTGCGGCCTCTGCGTAAGGAGGCGAGCGTTCTATCAACAACATATCACGCACATCAAAAAAAACATTATCAAAAAATTTTTTATTTTTTTTATAATGGTTAAAAAATTGTCATAAGAACATTGACATCGAACGGAACAGGTTAGGATAGAGATTGTAAATGAAAGTGTTTTCTTCAAGTAAATTGTTAGAAGTTGGTGTTGTATTTTAAAGAGCTTTTAAGACAATAAACAGGTTTGTAATATTTACAACAAACCTTAACATATGAATCTAAAATGTGACCAACTCCAACCAAATCATATATTTACATTATCATAATCTACATTATTTAAGATTAAAATATATCAATTGTTATTTCCTATATGTCTTCGCATGGTTAATTAAACTGACAGATCTTTATCGATGGGCTAAGTTTTATGGTTTTAACACTGGCATTGAAGACACACGGAATATAATCATGTACAATGATGAGATATAAAAAAACCAAATTAGTGATTAAGGTATTTACCACCAACTCCACATTCTTATACACTATTAGAAAGCGTTCCTGTTGTTAACGGTGTCTAAAAAATTCAAACACAAAAGTCACAAAATCATGGAATTGTCTAAAGGATAATAGGGGACCACCTTACGGAATTCAATTCCCAAATCAATAAAGGCCCATGAAATGTTAAAACATTTAGAAAAACAATGCAAAATAAGGTTTGTATACTTACTTGAAGGTTTAAGGGGGGTTAGGGGTCTGCATTTGGTAAATAATTGTTCCATTTACGAAAATGTGAAGAAATGCAATGTCTAATTGTCAGATTGTATGCTTTTTATCGGAACCGCAATCGGGACATTCGGTTCCCGAGATATGGCTGATCCAACAGTGGCAGGGTACGCGAAAATTTGACAAAGACGCAGAGTCTCCTATACTTATCATGTGAAAAAGAACAAATTTAAATGGGTTATATTTAAGATATTTTATTAAAAGAATTATGTATACGCCAATTTACGATTTATTTTGGCTGAAGTCGAAGGAAATAAATACTTAATATTTTTCATAATTAAAGTAATTAAATGTACACTGTTAAAAAAATTTCCGTAAATTTACGGAAATTTCTGGCAGCAGTATACAGGACAATTTTGTAAATTTACGAAATTTCTGCAATTTAACGGAACCTTGGACAGTAATTTTTACATGAAAATTTGTTCTAATATTACGGAAAAAAAGTGTATTGTAACAGAATTTGTCCTCATATAAAATTACGGAAACCAAAAAAAAAAGTACGGAAATATTGCTGCCAGAGAAATTTTTGAAAATATTCGTGAAATTAAAATTTTTATGTTTTTTTGTTTTTTAGTGTTATTGTTTTCACTTTTCCGTAAAGTTACGGAAAATCTGTTTTCTAATGTACGGAAACTTTTAACAGTGTACTGGTAAGTGATTTTTTATGTATTTATTGTTTCCTCACCTTGCGATATTTAAGAAAATTATTTTAAAAAATTAATTCAACGGACAATGGATGCAACGATTTCGAATGATTTCGATTTTGAAATTTTAAAACAAACACAAATCCATATTTCACATCAAAAGCGCGCTCAATTTTGTCCTAAATGTTCGAAGGTCCATTTAACTCGTTTATGAAATGAAGCAAACAACCAAAACGAAAAAGAAACGTAACTAGAGAACGCTGTACTGGCTATGCCACATGAAATGGAACACATATTGAGCACATATAGGGCTAGTGAACCATGTGAAGGCCGATTTTCAAAATTGTGTTCCAAATTCAAAGTACGCCATGAAATTAGGTGATTGGTCGATGCCGGTTGCCATGGCAAACGGTATCAAAAAATCCGGTCATGGTTCACGCCGTATTAACCCGTGCACATGCCATCAAGTTTCGTCCAAGGAGTTGGGTAGTTATTAGTTACGTCGTTCTTGTGTGCGAAGCCACCAGAGGCCTTACGTGATTTCCATGGCAACCAGAGCAAAATGACATAATAAAATTAAAATTTTGTGACATGGGCTACCATATGATGTGTAACATGTATATACCACTATTCAGGAAATTAAGAAAATCACTTCTCAAGGGCACTGCTTCAGACCCATACTCCCTCATTAAGCCTTAATTTGCATTTGAGTTTGTCTTTAGGGTTTTGAAATCGTTCGTTTTGGTGGGATATGGTAATTTTTCTTGTAAGGCTTACATATTGGAAGTTCGTGGCCATTGCGTAGTGATAATTCATTAGGCAATTTGCGCCATTAAAACGAAAAGTTACCACGTTGCCATAAATGATATTTAAAACATGTAGTGCAAGAAATTTCAACAAATAATAGTCTTGACCTCAAAATTAATTTCAACAAAAACAATTTTGGAATTGTGTATACTAAATGATGAGAGAATAAATATCAAAAGTCTTTTAGTAGCGATTAGGAACATGTATTTGCAGTCTGAGACGAGTATACCTACAGAGCTCGGAAGCAAAGCTGTTGTAGTCCATGGTTAAAAGTTCGAGCGTATCGAACCAGGTCCGTTTCGGATTTGCAAACTTGGACGCACGATGGCGCTTGTGAGCACTCTAAGTTTTCTACGAGCGAGGTATCCTGCAAATCAGGCAATGTTACCCAATTTTGTGCTTCACTTCATGACCTACGTGAATATATATAATTGTCCTTAGGACCGGCTCACATGAACACTTAGGTATTTTGGCCATGTCATCAATAACTTCTTTTCATTACGACCATAAGTCCAAAATTAAAATAAAATGTCCAAATTAATCCTTATTCTTGTTAAAAAACATGAGTTTGAGAAATAAGCTGGTCCACATTGTTTTAATTCTTGTGATATTGGAAAGAGAAATTACACATTTTTAATTAACTCAGTATTTTTGAGATATCCAAGATGTCATTAATACATAGAAATTGGCCAAAATTCTACAATAGTCGACAAATGAGTGTACAAAATTGGTCATTTTAAATTATCCAGGCTTGAATGCAAAAGTCACTGAGTACTAAACCGTGTTCAAGGCTTTTTGACAAAATAACACGCACATAGTGAGCATCATTGATTAAAAATGCCCCGCCAAACTCAAAAATTTGGGGTATACATCAAAATGTATTGAATAACGATTAGTATAGGAGAGAATCGTTGATTTACCATAACAATATCGTACCAGACACATGCACGCTGCTCAAAACAATCCATTGATTTACTTGATTCGAATCGCTGGTAGGTATATTCAAAGAGGGTTATTATAGGATAGAGAGGCCAAACGTTACGTAATCTTTAGAAATCACCGTCTCGCAGGGCTTTTGCAGCCACAAACATAAATTAGAGTACCAACAATAGAAAAAAGCAAATGGCTTGCTCCGCTTCTTCCACATGTTGTGGGTGCCGCTTTGCAGATCCACTAATCGGTAGTGATACAAATTAGGATGGGTTAGACGGTGGCCAGGTGTAATAATAGTGTACCTGGATCGTTGTTGCTCAGATACTTTTTTTATCATAATGCAATGCGCGCTTAGGTGAAAAGGATGTATGCATTGAGGCGGTTTATTTAATCAAGACGAGTGATGGTGATTTCATTCGTTGTGTAGCCATGGGTAGGGACAAATTTAACCACCCAATAGCACCAAACATCAACAAAATGATATTTTGGCGGATGTTGTACGATGACATTGGTGGAGACAAGCACCCAAATGATTAATTATTCGGCAATATTCAAAATGTCAGCGCCCAGCACGAACGACTGTTGAATGCGTTTCACCCCTGGGTATATTTCGTCTCAGTTGCAGGGAGCGAAGGTTTGTGGGGGGGGGGGCAAATTATAAAAGTAGGTATAATCCCTAATTCATATAGCAGAAACCTGTTATAACGGTAAATGCTATTGCTATTCAGCAGGTACCTGTTATAAATGACTCAATTTCTACACTGCATACAAGTGCTATCATATTACAATAGTATTATCGCTGTATTCTGTAAGTTATGTAGGATTAAAATCAGTCCTCCACATCCTTCCCTCGCTTAGGTTGTGGATAAGACGATCGATTTATAGCAGGTTCACAGGTACGAATCCGAACATGGCCTTTTTTAAAGTAAATGTATTCAATATTATTTTAGAGTAAAAGAGAACTTACCAAGTCCAGGTTGGAAAAACGCGTGTACAACGTTAAAGTTACTAAAAGGCAATTTTTATTTAAGTATGTTTAAAAGTATGTATTGCGGTCTGAAGAAAATAATATCTACTGCAATATTGAATGCCTTATTGGCAAGAATTAACTAATAAGTGTTTGCCAGGGAGGTCGCCATGTTCGGCATGGGTGACGTCGTCGGCCTGGTGACGTTGTCTGACTTTGTAAGTCAATAGATAAAAAACAGGGATCTAAGGAATGTCGAGGGTACTCTGGTCAGGAGAAACTCGGATTATATAGTGTGTCCAGTAGAGAAAAAGCAGCAGTAACGATCGATTAAAAACCGGGGCGGATTTCTTGAACAGAATATAGCTGAAAAGGTTTTTTGGTTATGGCATTCACTAATCTGTCCACTGGCTACTTATTTCAAGACACAATATGTACTATGTACCATCATGATTTCAATTTGTCTCGTGGGCCGATCAAAATGGCTGCCAACATACGGAAGATTTTAAACGTTTTTACTTTGATATCAATATATAGTGGTCATTTTTCTGACTGAAAAGACATCATTTGAAACAAAAAGTATTTATAATATGTTGAAGAGGAAATTTATTAGCTTGGCAGTTCGCGTTAAGGACCAAAAACCGTCCACGGGTACCTGCTGTATAGCACGTATGCAGTGTATACATGGACGGTACCTGCTGAAAAATAGCATCTACCAGTTATAAAAGGTTCCTGCTATGTGAATTGGGGTCGTTATAATTGATTGAAATCTATGCCAACATTTTTGCCATTATCTAAGGTTAAAAATGCTATAGTTTGTCCTAGGTGTGGGTTATACACGAATACGACGGCGACTAAGATCGCCCCTACGCCGTGGCGGCGCACTCAACCATCCGCCATGACTGGAGGGCATCTTTTGCATTTCTCGTTATACACCGCGTTTACGTTTTACGTGTACCACAAAGAAGCGATAATTTTGATCAGTTATGACGGCTAAAAACACACTATTTCACTGTTATCAATTTGATTCATCATGGGCGGATCAGGAAAAAATGTAAATTTCTTGGCTGCACAAATAGCGATAACAAGTTACAAAAATGGAAACGAACTGCGTTCGAATTCACTCGCTAATGACAAAAATGGACACAATCAGCGTTATCCATTTCAGATCTAAATTAACTACATTGTAACTCGCCGGTAATTTTCACGTGTACTGATAATCCAGGCGTCCGTAGCCACAATCCATGCACAAAAAACGAGATCTATTTTGTTCAGATCTCCGAAATCGAATCAAATTGGGCCAGGAAGTGTCCTTTCTAAAAACACCAACAACGATCGGAAGAGTCAAGTTTTTCAGCCCAATACGATCGGGGCTTTGGGAACACAACTATTCAAGTTTTCACGTCCACGGAATCTATCAACATTTATGTTACTTTATTTGTTCGGGATGTTTGAATTTACGAAAAAGTATTTTTCTCACGCGGCTGTTATACCAATTTTTAACACGTATTTAACCATAAGCGGTCATTTCTCAGTCACGCAAAGTGGCGAGATAACCTTCAATTTTACAAACAACAGTAAGACACTTGCCCTGGAATTCCAGTTTAGGCCAGGCCCTGACATCATCCTTCCATAATCCACATGGAAATAAACGGTGCAATTGTTAACAATTGCAAAAAAAGGTAGGTTTTTAAATTCTTATTATCATGATTAGGTTATTATTTCGTTCGTTTTAAGCAATATGCGGCGTTTTACGGGTTACGTGTGTGTGTATTGGTGTGTTGGTGGCGGGATCCCCCAGTAATGGCGGCGACGTTAGGAGGGTGGTTCCTTTCGAGGCTTCCCGTCGGATTCGTGTTATAGTTTAATAGTTAATAGGGCAATCAAGGTTCAAGGTATACTATGGTTACCATTATAAGTGCTCCATTTTTTTCAAATGGGGACTACATGAGAATTGGGACCAAAAGGACAGGGAATATAATACTTGCATCATTTCACCATTTCGTCACGTTAATTAGAGGTCAAATCAAAATTATAACACTACCACATCCTCGGGGGTCATAATGCTTACCATTTAAATTACATACTAAAGTGTCGGGGAAAATGCAGACCAAATATGCATTTTTCTTTTTATAGACTATAACCCATACAAAACAATGTGAGACTAGTTCGTTCCAAAATAGGAGCCTCCGAAAGATTACCCCAGGATGGCCTTGAAACCGTATGAGCTATAATCCTGAAAATAATGACGTAGATATGGCAAACGATACCCTTTTTAATCCTCAGGACCTGATGAATACAGTTTGTGTAGGTTTCAAAATGATTAGACCTGTGTTACTTTTCGCCCATGTAAAAACATTTACCCCTTTGTTCTTACAGTTCCCAATGTTGATTTTTCTAGACCTTTGACACATTATTCTGTGACAAATTTTAAAAGTATGTAAACTAAAACGTTGGTTTGTATTTGCAATTCGTTTTTGTTCAAAAACATTTTCCTTGTACTATGATATTTGTATTGGCCTGACTGTGCAAATTATACAAGTAAATATCATGTATTAACATTTACAAGCAATGGGATGTTAAGTATAAATCACCTTAAGCAATTGTTAACTAGTATTTTTGAAATAATGATTTGATTTCTATGTGTATATTTAATATACACTGATATATCACTCACATTTCTAAAGGTGCTTGTTCCGATTTATGTTGATTGTATCTCTACTTGATATGAGAGCCTGGACTTGCACATAGCCCTATCAAGTACCGAGGAAACAAACTTGCGGTTTTACGGTTGTGATGGTAGAATGCAATGATACATACTGCAAAAGGCCCTATTCAATATTAGGTAATATGAGGTTAACCATTAATTGGTGTTTCTTTGTTTATATTGGGAATGGACTGATTTGACGGGAGCTAAAATTCAGGACGACAATGATAAAAAAATATGGGGCTTTAATCTGATATAAAATTGATACTACTTCCGGTAATTAATACTAATAATAATAATAATCAGGGTAAATCAGGGATGGTACCCAAAGACGTTTTCGGAACACGCACCTTTAACGGATTGAAATACCAAATATTTTCGTATGCTTTTTGTTTGATTTCCTTGTTTGACCTGGTCGGCGAGAAGCAGTTTCACCCGTTGTGACTTCTAAAGACTGATAATCATGATCTTTATCCATCACTTTCTTGTCAAGATCTCATAATTCCCAATGTCTGGTTTAGGGAGATCATAGTAATCGCTTTCTTCATTGCCTATTTTGCGTTACGATGGTAGGAACATGGCCACTGATGTGTGTTGATAACCAGAACCTTCAGCTGTAATCTGCTTGTCAGGTTTGTAACCAGCATTATAGATGACTAGCAATTCTCACCACATGATTAGCTTTACTTCTTCATATCCGTCATCACCACCTTCTGCTCTCGGATTTTAGACATCTATATTAAATAATATAGGAAAAGAGGTATTTTAACGTTGCCTGTCGGGTAACATCTAGCTGCAACCATTCATTCACAAAATTTATGAGATATTTTTTAATATCTCTGCATATTAGGCATGAATAAAGTTTGAAACTACTTACAAGCTGATTCAAAGAGAAGTTTACCCATTTTGTAGTGGTTTTTTAGTAACAATTAAGGAAGTCTCTGTAAAGTAATATATTTGTGTAAAGAACAATTTTTATGAAGGTTAAAATTAAAAACAAAGGTTTTTTTAATCTAAGTTATACTCAGTTGAATAAAATCACTAATTTTCCTGACTGCACACATCTAGGTTACTTGCATCAGTTGTTTCTATCAACCAAAATCAATAAAGCTGAAAAAGGACAGATCCATTAGTTTGCAACGTTTATGTCAAATGAAAAATTTTTGCTTTGTACTCCATACTCAGAAAGAACCACAATAAATCAACAAGACATATAAGTTACCTCGTCAAACGGGGGGGGGGGTTACCCCCCCTAGTGAACTTCGACTTCCGTTGCGCTTAAAAACGCCAAAAACGCCGGTAAAAGCTTTGTAGGTATAGTTCTCTATCTTCGGTCATTGAGCCGAAAAAAAATGTGGAAGGGTAAGCACCTTCACGGGGGTTTAGGGTATGCAGTCAAAGTCGAAGGGTGGAGTGGGGGTGGCGGGTGCCACCCCAAGGAATTGTATGGTCCATTTTGAAAATATTATGCACAGTATAGCTCTTTTATTAAAACTGTTTTTTTATGGAAAAACAGCCACTTGCATCATTTAGCGCTGAAAACCGCATGAAAATCCGAATTATTCTACTTTTTTAGCGCAATTGGGACCGCGATTGATGAATCATTGTGACGCCATATTAGGTATGTTGGTATATTTTGGGATCAATGGAACGACCAGGACCATAGCATCCATTGGTATCAAATCATAAGCATCGGGTGCTTTATAACAATTCTGGAGGGGGCCCCCCCCCCCCCTTGGTAAACCGTGTTACAAAAAAAAAGGCTTGGTAAGACGCGGTTAATCGTTTGTATACTCAGCAGTTGTGAATAGAACTATTTCATCCTTAACTGTTCTGCAATTACGTTTGTCAAGAGCTGCAAAAAAATGAAATGAACTGTTTCTTTTGAGAGAAGTTACCAAGAGGGGAAACAGTGCTAAAGACTTGCGAGATTCAAAATTCGGCGGTACATTTAAAATTGAAGGATTTAAAATTTGGCTTTTGGTTGATGGATTTTGAGTTTGAGTATGAAAAGGGACAACTTTCCATTTTCAAATGAAAGTTCCAAACCCATGGGGGCTTCTTGGTCACGCATTATTGATTTGGGTTTTGGTAAATAGAAACGATCCACGTTATTCCGAGGTTTTACAGTCAGGAAAATGTGTGGTTTTATTCAATAGTATAACTCGCGTTTGGGCCCACGAGAAAATTCAATTTTGATTTTGATTGAGACATTCAGAAAAACTGCTCTTTCTAATGAAATATTAGTTTATAAGGAAAAAACCTTAAAGATTTTTTACTACTACAATAAGAATGGAGTAAACCTCTTTGAAATCAGCCTGTATGATTTAAACATCAGGATGGGATAATTATTGTGGATGGACTCGTGTTTTTATCTCGTTCTGAAGAACTGTCCTTTCTATATCCTTCTTGCGTCCAAAATGTGAAAAATCTTTTTAAGTGCAAAACGAAGGAACCCATTAATCTCTTGGGTAGGAAAAATTAAAAACCCCAAAGTACTCTACCGAAAAATATGATACATGAAATAATGTTAAAGACCCCAGAAACAATTAGCAATACTCCAAGGCTGCAATACCTGCTGTCGTACGGTTACTTTGTTTCGAGGGAAAGGGAAAAATGTATCTGAAAAAGCATGAAAACAATACATTTGAGCAACAAGCTGTTTTGGAGGAATTTGTTTGTAGGCAATATGTATTAACGGCAGAAAAAGTAAGATCACTTAAAAATAGAATGTCTAATTTGTAAGGCAAATGCCAAATTCAAAATTCATTAAATTCAAACACAGATGATAATTATATATAAGAAAAGTATGTAAAGTAGTAATTCTTAAAAATTATAAGATGAAAATGATCAGTGTAAACTATTTGACGAGATAATTACATAACCTATGACAAGCTCTTAGAAATATATGCGCAGAAGAGAAAAACGAGAAAGGGGATACAGAAAGGGGGAGAAAGAAAAGAAAAGAAAGGGGATGAATAGAATAACCGCAACATTGGAAACTAAAAATGCTAGGACGTCGCCGAGTAGTAAGTAGAAGTCTGAAAAAAGTTTAGAAACTTCAGGGGTTCTGCTAATAGAAAAGAGCAAAGCTTAGAGCCATACCTCAAGTTCAGTGACCATTTATGATTAAATGAAGAAGCAGGAAGATGTTGCGTAGCTGCTCTTTGGTATGGAGCCGTAGAGTGTTATGAGAGACCGTTATAACAAACAAAGAGACGTACGTGAGGCAGTTTAAAAAAAGTTACCAGAAACATATACCCAAATTGCCTATGCCGATGTAGTGCAATGAGTGCAAGTCCTGGATTATTTAAAAGTCTTCTCACCAAGTAGAATCTGGAATACAACACAATGGCCTCATCTTATGATAAAGCATGGTCCAGGACAAGTCACTTGAATTGACCGAGCTATTTATATCATGAGCAGGTTCACTATATAGGCATGAGTGCAAAGACTTGGATTATATAACAGTCTTCGCACCAAGCAGGACTATGAAAGACAACACAATGGCCTCACGTATGATAAAGCATGGTACAGACAAGTCACTTGAATTGACCCGCGCTATTTATATCATGGGCAGGTTAAATCTAAGTAGATGGTTTGGTATGTAGTAATAGGAAGGTGTTGTTTTTTGAATTTAGTGTTTCTTCATTTAGCGGTCTTTCCACACCAAAAACAACCCCCCAAAAAAAAAAAAGCCACTATATACCGTTGCTAATAAATATAATGCACATCCTAGCAAATCGGCATTGTGGTGGTTGGGGGGGGGGGTCTATCCAATTACATATGAAGCTGTATGTAACTTTACCTAAAGGCGAATATCTGGAAAAGCTATGTGTAGAGTGATCTTTTTTGGAAACAACAGCAAAAAAGTTGTAAACGTTGAGCATGTCGCTTCCATAATGCGGAACGATTCAAATTAATCCGTTTGAAAACTGAAAAGTATAGAGGGCATCATCTTCCGGCGATATCCTTTCGTTTTACACTCATCATGAAGGAAGTACAGTAGTATGTTCTGTGCAAGAGTAGACAGCGAATCAAGGCTATTTTATTCGGTCACTTCACAGTAATTAACAAAAAGGCCAAAAACTATAGTGGAGTAGATACGTTATTAAGTGCAAATGTTCTGATATTGCAGATTAAAACTTTCAGAAATTTGGTACAATTAATTATAGCCAATTCAAATTTCATGGTCCCCTGTTTTAATCAGTAAACTAATATTTCGGGATCATCATCGTTGTCCTGGCTATAGCAAAAAGGTTAGAGGATGTGAGATTTTGATGCTAGACTTAAGAATCTGGCTGTATGACCTATTTTAATGTCATTACATTCGTATAATTCAATCTAATCGACACACTTTCGCTTAAAGAGGCTACGGCGATTATACCTTTGCAGTAAGTACAACACAATTTAGTTCATGTACATCGATTGATACTAGTTCATGATTAACGATCTTTGGATGAAGCCTCTGTTGGGGTCATTTGGATCAATTCGTGACCGTGGAGAGCAGAGATCATTTCTCAAGGGATCTGTCTTCTATGAAGGTTAATGAAAAATTTAGCGGGGGTGCCCTCACGAACGTGGGGCAGAATCCAGGAGGGGGAGGAAAATTAATACACAGGGGTCAAAAAGGAAACATGCTTGGATGCTGCAAAAAGGAACCAAAAGTGTTCGTCTTGTTACACGGATTAAAAAAAGGTATATTGACTACTTACAACTATGTTTTTCGAAGATATAACAAAAAAATCGTCAAATGTCAAAAGGTCATCACGAAAGGGTTATTAAATCTTAAATATGCCGATATCTTTCAAAAATGGGCTCAAGTTGTTTATCTTGCCTAAGAGGACTGCAACAAAGACATTTTGCACCGTGTAACATATTTTAAATTCGGAGTGATCAATAGAGGTCCAATGGGGTGACCTTGTTGTCAGTTATCTCGAGAAAAAATACACATGAAGAGTGTCAACTACTGTTGTTGCAATCCCTGTGGACAGTTTAACAATTTGAGACCATGTTTAAGAATCGGTTGAAATAGTAAATATTTAACTTTGGCGAGGACTTTGACATTGACGAATTTTGTCATTATACCTCGGTACCATACCTTGTCGGTCGTACAAACTATACCTTTTTTAATCTTGTAAAAAAGGCGACACTTTGGTTCCTTTACAGCAATCAAGCATTTTTCATTTGGAACCACTGTATATGAATTCCCCGCCTGGATCCGCCCACAATTCTTGAGGGGCACCCCGATAAGTGTTAATTAACCTTTATAGAATACAAATCCAATGGAAAAATGAATCTCGGCTCTCCACGGAGACGGAATTGCTCCAAATGACACAACTACCATGCAAAAATGTTGGCTCAATCCACGCCACGTAAAGGTCGTATGGATTCCGTGATAAGCATAAACCTCTCAGAATGAATGAAATCGTCGCAAATTTAATGACGTGGACATGTATAAAAAATACTATACCTGTTCGAGAAGTGTAGCCTCCGGAAATGTTGATGGGTTTCCAATGACGATTTTGTATGTTATGAAAATAATATACGATACAGTGAACTTTTGAAGGGTCATTGTACAGGCGGCCAACTTTCGAAAGACTGGATCTTGGTGAACTTGGGGTAAGTTGTAGGTATGAGCATGAGCAAACCAGAAAAGGATATTGCAATATCTAGGATGTTAATAGTTGAGGTTGTAAAATTCGGTGAAAGTTACCTCTTGTCAAATTTGCAGGTTTGGTATGGGAATTGGGAACTAGAAAATAAACCAAAAACGGAAGATCATAAATATTGGAATGTTACATTTCAGATTGGTCATGCTGATACCAACAATTTCACACCAATTTTGTTAAGATTGAAGCATTTTTGAAAATTTGGCCCCTGTACAATTACCAATCAAAAGTTCAAGGACCTTATCCCAATTTTTCACCCCCATATCTCTGTAAATTAAGGCCGACTCAGAGCTTTCCTGATGGAGGAGGGCGCCTCAATATAAAAAAAACGGTTTTTGCAGGTACATAATGTGTCCCTATACTAATCACTGTGTGAAATTGCTAAGCCTTAAATCGAAGTCTTTCAATTAGAGGGTTATGAACTAGAATCCCATTCTAGAAGTTGGGGAGAAGGTTTGAAGATGGTTTTATTAGGTTGAAGGGTGCGGAATCAGAATTTTTTAATCCAACCGCTGGGAAAGGTGGGGAACTTGTAAATAAGGGGGTAAAATTTGTACAGGGTGTAAATTTGAATCAGGTCAACTGGTGTTGTAAAGTACACAAATGTATTTGTTCATTATATGGATTAAAAAAGTATAGTTTGTATAGGTTCCGACTTTAGTTACTCGCTACGCCCTGTAAGGTCAAGTTCATTCTTGGGCCAAAAAAAATCCAGTGCTCAGATTTTGTTGAAACCGGTGTCAACTTATGACCAGGAATATGAAGCAGAAATTAATTTCAATTTGGGTGAAAGCTCTGATACATTTGAGTTAACATTTTTGGTGACCCCTATAGGCCCCTGTCGTTCCGTGTGACATTTTACCCATGAATTACGAAACCAAATGCCAAACCTTGTAATATAAGGCAAGAGAACAATTTGAACGGTTTCAACGAAATCGGAGGACTGGGTATATCGTTTACCCCCAGGAGGACCTTGAACCGTAAATAGGGCGGTACATTGTTTTTAAATAAAAAAACAAAAAGTCGGAAACATGCAAAAAAAACTATACCTTTTTTTAATCCTTATAATGAAGCAAATACATTGGTGTACATTAAACAATTGGACTGATTTAAATTGAACTTCAAAATTTAAAAATTTTACCCCCTTATTTTACCAGATTCCCCACATTTCAAGAGGTTGGCCAAAAAATTCTGATTCAGCACCTTCAAACTATAAAAAAAACATCTTCAAACTTTCTTCCCCAAACTTCTGGAATGGGATTATGATTTATAACCCTACTTATAGAAACATCCCAACATTGTTCAAAATTCCGGATCCGGAGGTTTTGTTACACAGAATACTCATGGAGGTAATACTACACATAACTGTCTACGTCCTGCATCAAAACGAAAAATGGGAGTCATCTCAAATTTCGAATTGCGCATTTAGGTTACTATCTTAGTTCTAGTTGACTCTTCTCATTATTACACAAAAACAAAATTTCGAAATCTCTGAGTCAGACCTTTGTGTTTAAAACATCACAAATATGCAAAATTACATATTTTCTGATTCATTTGATGAGACAAATCATTTCGGGTATATTCAACTAAATCGAACCACTTTGGATGGGACTCGAACCCACAAGAGGTTTAAGTAACCCCATTTATCATTTGTTTACTTATTTCGAGTGCCTCA